>JASAND010011151.1:0-80947 GCA_030248195.1 Trissonchulus latispiculum
CAGAATTTACTCGAAACCTAAACGATTGACTTCAAGACCATGGTGCGTTCATTTGAACATATTTCTGATTGAGCTGTGCTTTGAGCATTACCAACTTTAGTTCTAAATTTTCGAAGTGGAACTAGTGTTTGTCAATTCTCGTTTCCATTCATATTTTAAAGAAAATAGCGTGGAGTAAAATTTTGAGAAATTGTGAAAAGAGGTTCATAGATGTTTTAAACTGGATTTATTTGGCTGAATAAGGTCATTTTCCACTAGTGCTAATGCAATATACAGTTGAGTACACAAATCTCAGATATCGACTATGCATAATCTCTTAAAGAGGCAACTACGACCAAAATTTGCTATATATGTACACACACACACACACATATATATATATATATATATATATATATATATATATATATATATATATATATATATATATATATATATATATATATATATATATATATATATATATATATATATATATATATATATATATACATATATATATAATATGCTACACAATCCATATTCACTGTGTAGTCCCATCAATTTTGAAAAATAACTGTTGTAGTTATGTATACAATATGTAATGAATTAATATATTGATCATCGTTGTATGAGCGTGTCATTTGCCCGGCTGCTAATCCCCGTCCCTTCACAAATTGATATAGAGAGGTATTATTAAGCTTTATTTTAAATTCATTTACGCATTCAGAACAAACTATGTCGGCATTCAGAGAGTTCCAAATTGGAACAACTCGATTACAAAAATAATTTTTTCTAACATCTAGGCGAGAACGATTTAATATCAATTTATACGGATGCCCACGAGTGACACTGTTACTGTTTAAGCAGAAAAAATCTTCCATTCTTAAATCAATAAGGTTATGGATAATTCTGTACACCATAATTAAGTCTTTCACAATTCTACGCTCTTCCAGAGATTGCAATTTTAACCTGTGCAAACGTTGCTCATAAGATAGAGTTTTCAATCCGGGTAGTCGCTTGGTGAATTTTCGCTGAACTCTTTCAACGATATCGATATCTTTTAGATAATGCGGAGACCATACCTCTGATCCATATTCCAACTTTGGGCGAATGTAAATTTTGTACATACTGAGCAAGAAATTAATGTCACGAGAGTAGAATAAAGTAAATAACAGACTTACTTTCTGACAACCAATAGTTGCAATATTTAAGGTGCTGGTTTCCTTTCGGGTGTTTTTGACTCCTACGGCTTTAATCCTTTACGCAAAGGGCTAAAACTTACGAAATAACCTATTTCCGGCTCTTTAACATTTTAGGACCAGTCCCGTATTCTTGGTCCAAAAGATAAGAAAGTTTTGGTTTTTGGCCTTAAGCTCCCAGTAAGTAGACAAAACACGGGATTGGTTGGTATGGCTGGAAACAGGACTCGAAAATGAACATTTTTGCTCTTACAACCTTTGAGCTATCTCCACTGGTTAAGTCAGTATAAGCAAAAAACTGTTTTTAGGGTCAAAAAATGGCCATTTTCGAGGAAATCAGTTTTTTCAAAATTACTGCCACATGTTAAGGACAAAATTGGCTTAGTTATACTCAATCGATACATCGTCCAAATGCACATTTTATGAATGCCTATTAGCCGGACTTTATTGCCTTCAGCTAGAGATTTGGCCGAAAAACCGTTTTGGCAAAACTGCGATTATTTAGTTTCGAACATCGATTTCTCAAAAACTACTCGACGGATTCCGGAGATTTTCGGCAGAATCGAAATTCGCACTTCTGCGGAGGGACGTTTTTCTTGGTTTGGGCTAAAACGTATTGAGTAGCAAGAAAACTCAATGCGAAGTTGCGAAATTTCGTGTTACTGTGCATTTGGCCGATTTTCTCGACCGTTAAGACCTGCTGAGCCAAATCCAAAAAAACGTCCCTCGGCCCATATGTCCTTCATATCGTGGCACAAAAAGAACATTTGGCCGATTCTTCAGTTTTGAGAAATCGATGTTCAAAAACTTTTGGTCTATATTCATGCTGTTCGATGTCAGCTTGTCAGAAAATTTCTGCTATTTTTTTGCTAATTTTGCCAGTTCTGTAAGCTCATGTGAATGTACAGATAATAAATTTTAAAACGATGTATAAAGCTCTTTACAACTCCCAAAATTGCGAAAGTTATAGCGTTTCAAAAAACACCACAAAAGCACTGCACAAAAGGATACCACCACCTTAAGCAATGCATGGAAAACTTAAAGTTTGACGAAATAGTAACACCTAAATCATTAAACTGTGATACTACAGCCAACTCATGTTGACCAAAATAAAAAGGTTGTTGTATATTGGAATGACCCATATGCATTACAACACATTTTGGAAAAGCAAGCTTAAGTTTTCTGCTAGTAGTCCAATTTAAGACATTTGTTAGGTCTTGTTGCATAAGGTTATGGCTGGGGACCGATTTAGGGTAAGTTAAGAAAAGCTTTGCGTCGTCGGCATCGATACCCAAATACTTTAGAGATGTACAAAGACTATTTATGTAGACAAGAAATAGAAGTGGGCCTAAAATACTGCCCTGAGGTACGCCAGAAATAACATTTTTAATACTGGATTTAAAACCTTTCAACTCAACGTATTGTACTCTATCGGTCAAATACGCCTTGAGCCAAGAATAAAGTTCGTCGTTAACGCCAACAGAACTTAAAACTTGTAAAAGCTTTGAATGGGGGACTGTATCAAAGGCTTTAGCAATATCAAGAAAAACGACATCGATGTTTTTAGAATTATCCAGGGCTTCAGTCCATAAATTGTGAGTCTCTAGTAACTGTGCTACAGTTGACCTGCGCTTTCTAAACCCAAACTGGCATGTATTAATTAAGCCATAACTATTAAAATAATTAGATAAGCATTCGGCGACAATGGATTCCATGGGTTTCCCAGAAGAACAAAGCAGACTAATTGGGCGGTAATTTTCAAAACTACTACGAACTCCCTTTTTAAAAATTGGGGTAATTTTACCTTTTTTCCATTCAGTTGGAATGGTAGTTTCGCGAAATGATTTTGTATAAATTAGTGACAGGGGTTGTGCAACTGAGCTGGCAAGTTTGGCTAACAAAATCTGGGGAATTCCATCTGGTCCTGAGCTATACTTTTTTGGTAAAACCATTAAATGTGCAAGAACTATATCAATGCTAAAATCAACAGAACTTAAAAAAGGTCGTAGGCAACGGTAAGTTGGGTATAATTTCGTCATCATCATTAACAAAAACCGAAGAGAAAAATTCATTGAAGAGTTCAGCTTTACTGTGTTCTTCAAGGATTGGGTTACCGTCCTTAATCATGACTGGAATGTCTGACTTTGTTTGGAATTTAGACCGGACGAAGTTCCAAAACTTTTTCTTAGTCGGATTTCGCAAAAACATTTGCTCACGCTTGTGTAAATCTTTTCTTTTGGATTGCCTGGATAACTTAGCTGCGTTTAACCAGGCTCGTTTGGCAATGTCGGTTGGATTCCGTTTAAACTTTCTATGCAATTGCAATTGTTTCTTATGTAGCTTAGTCGTTGTAACAGACCAAGAACGAATATTATTAACTGAGCTACATAATGGAACAAATAGAGCAATGCATTTCTGAATTTCATTTCGGAAAGTTTGCCAGACTAAATCAACAGAAAGATCAAGATTGAGCAAGTTTTCCCAGTTTACGTTATCGAGATAAGCTTTCATATTCGCCCAATCGGCCTTATTAAAATTGTAAAATTGTTCTTGTTGAGAAACATTAATCTTAGGAACCAAGAAAGGTCCTAAAAGCCCAGACATCTGTAAATGATCTTATATCAAAAAGGATTGAGAGCATTCAATATTTGCAATAAAATTTTGATTATTTACGAACACTAGGTCTAGAATATTGCCACGATCATGAGTTGGCTGCAGCACACACTGAACTAAACCTAGTTCAGACATTTTGGCACAGAAATCCATTTCTACACCTGACAATTCATTAATATTCAACCAATTAATCAAAGGATAATTGAAATCTCCTACAACTAGTTTAAGCATGTCATTATCCAAGTAATCTGTTAATGTTAACATGAGTTGAGCTGTCGAAACAGCTTTGTTCGTGGATGGAGTTCTATATATAACAGCTACCCTGAAAGCTACCGTTTTGCAAACAAAAATGTCACAGAAAATTGCTTCGAAATATGGATTACTAACCGCTTCGACAACATAAAACTTAAGAAATTTTGGGATCAAAAGCATAACCCCGCCCCCATTTCCACGGCTGGTGGAATCATCGGAACGTACAATGTTATGAGACAATGGTACTGTATCAAAGGAAGCATCTAAAAACTCGTTACTTAACCAAGTTTCCGTTATACAATACAGACATTTAGTAATACTAGATATCTCATAACACAATTCAGCAACCTTATTTCTTATGCTCCTAGAGTTTACGAGCACAAAAGGTAATAAGCAATTATGCAAAAGGCATTGATTGGTTACTACTTGTTTTCCTGGTTAGTAGGATGAGCGGGATCTGGGTCTGCGTCTTCGTTGCCAACAGGCGGAATTTGGTCTGGCTGTGGATTCGGTTCCTGATCAGGCTTTGGCGGGCGTTCTATTATAGTTCCATTTCTAATAATCAAATCCTTCTTCTCTTCATTACGTCGCCGGTAGAGCTCCTCCCGAAGCTGTCTATCAGCCGCACGTTCTGACTCAGTCAGATCGGTAAGGACGAAGGAGCGAAATCTCTGTTTTGCAAAATCCTTATCCGCCTGAAGCAATTTTGTGGCACCCTTGAGAAAGGTCTGGCGCTCGGTGACATATCTGTCCTGGAAACACACTTTCAGGATCCGTTTCCCCGGATTACGACCTTCGCGAAAAGTAGAAACCACGGCAGAGCGAGGAATTCCAAGGGTATCACAATAAGACCCAACCTTTTCAGTGTCGACCCGATTTTGATCCATGGGTTTGTTCGGGAATTTTTCGGGCAAGCCGACAACAACTAAATTACTTTTTTGCCACGCTTTTCCAAATAGTCCTTCACAAATTCTAAAGCCGCTTTTGTGGCGGCTTCAGTGGCGGCTTTAGTTGCCGCCGCAACAATTTTGCCAACCACATCCTCGGCCCAGGGCGAATGTTCCGTGGGAGGCGCATCGGAACCGTTAGAGAAGCACCAGACCTTACCATGCTGGCTAAGGGGAGCCAGCTTGGACTTAATGGAATCGGTTAATTCAGGCACACAGTTCTTACAAATATAGTTACCAGGATCGTCGTTTATTATCAGACTAAGCTCTCGAATAGACGAAATACCCATGCATTCGTAGTGGACATATTTGCGACACATGGAGCATTCTACCATGGACTTGTGATCCGGGCGATCACACCAGCACGAGGTTAGAGCCGCCTGCTGCCCAACGGAATTATGAGGTTTGGATTTAGCCATAATAGGGAAGAATCAGCAATAGAATATTAGTAAAATTGGAATAAAACAGAATAATCAGATTCGTGGACAATTAGTACAGACAAAGGAAAGCACAGAAAATTATCGATTAGTCAAGTCGCAATTAGATAAAGTTCGTCAACGTAAAAACCAGTTTTCACACAGAGAGCGGAAAAGAAAAACGCAGCCGCTCTCTAGCTCTGCAATTGCAATTCACTTTGTTCTTAGTTTGCTGCAACCGCAAGCTTTATCTGCAGCATTACTAAGCCACGTTTCAGAACACTCCTGAAATGATTTGGAGTATGGAATAATGAACTTGAAATGTTTTCTGCAAAACGCAGAATGTTGTTGAAATGTCATGTACAATTTTAATTTATTAGATACGTAATGTATTCGGATTACATTCTGTATGATTACTGTTACTTTCAGGGGACTATGCAGGGAATTTTCATTGCCTCTTCAAATGTAGCTGCAACCGTTAGTCCAATATCTGTCAGGTAAATCTAATTGTAACAAAGTGTCTCCACAGTAATGAATTAACTACTTTCCCTTGCATTTACATATAAACCTGTTTTGCATTGCATTTCATCACTAACGGTTAACAAGTTGGCCCCAAAAGGGGCAATATTCCTTTGTAGACCTGTTATTATTCTAATGAGAGAATCGTCTTTGATCGTTTCTCCGTTAAACACTAGAAGCTCCAGCGCTTGCATACAACTTCCCTGACCTGACATTCTACAAGTTTTCTTGAAATACCTTTAGGCATTGATTTTTATATCAAACTTATCTTATGAAATCTCCTAAAGCTTTTGGTTTCTTAGCAGCCAGCCTTTCTTTTCGTCAGCATACATAACGTAAGCATTTATGTAATACTTTAGGTAGATATAGATACATACACTTTTCATTTCAAATATACAAATAGGAAAACAAAATTTTGCAATACTAAATGTCATCGCTTGTCATTCTTCGGCGAATTTTTCTCGCAGAATAAGATCAGTGAAAACTGCTTGCTAAAACTGTGCTCAAGCGTAACCCTCTTACCTAATGCACCATATGCAGCTCCCAAGCTACAATGGTGCTCAAAAATACTGAAACTGTTTTGATTGCTGACAGGCGAAAGACTGCGTGAAGGCTGTGAATTCAGCTCCTTAAGGTGGTGGTATCCTTTTGTGCAGTGCTTTTGTGGTGTTTCTTTGAAACGGTATAACTTTCGCAATTTTAGGAGTTGCAAAGAGCTTTATACATCGTTTTAAAGCTTATTATCTGTACATTCACATGAGCTTACAGAACTGGCAAAATTAGCAAAAAATAGCAGAAATTTTCTGACAAACTGACATCTAACAAAATGAATATAGACCAAAAGTTTTTGAACATCGATTTCTCAAAACTGAAGAATCGGACAAAAGTTCTTTTTGTGCCACGATATTAAGGACATATGGGCCGAGGGACGTTTTTTTGGATTTGGCTCAGCAGGTCTTAACGGTCGAGAAAATCGGCCAAATGCACAGTAACACGAAATTTCGCAACTTCGCATTGAGTTTTCTTGCTACTCAATACGTTTTAGCCCAAACCAAGAAAAACGTTCCTCCGCAGAAGTGCGAATTTCGATTCTGCCAAAAATCTCCGGAATCCGTAGAGTAGTTTTTGAGAAATCGATGTTCGAAACAAAATAATCGCAGTTTTGCCAAAATGGTTTTTCGGCCAAATCTCTAGCTGAAAGCAATAAAGTCCGGCTAATAGGCATTCATAAAATGTGCACTTGGACGATGTGTCGATTGAGTATAACTAAGCCAAATTTGTCCTTAACATGTGGCAGTAATTTTGAAAAAACTGATTTCCTCGAAAATGGCCATTTTTTGACCCTAAAAACAGTTTTTTGCTTATACTGACTTAACCAATGGAGATAGCTCAAAGGTTGTAAGAGCAAAAATATTCATTTTCGAGTCCTCTTTCCAGCCATACCAACCAATCCCGTGTCTTGTCTACCTACTGGGAACTTAACGCCAAAAACCAAAACTTTCTTATCTTTTGGCCTAAGAATACGGCACTGGTCCTAAAATGTTAAAGAGCACGGAAATAGGTTATTTCGTAAGTTTTAGTACTTTGTGTAAAGGATTAAAGCCGTAGGAGTCAAAAATACCCGAAAGGAAACCAGTACCTTAAATAGTTTCTAAACCTAATTTGCATAATGGGCATACAAAAAAACCGCCTGTACTAGCCATGTGTTGAAGATAGGGCTTCTGAATAGAGAAAAGACTCACAATGCACTGCACATATTAGATTTCTTTTTATACATTCCTGCTCCAGTAGGTATAAAAACCAGATAAGCTCAGCATGTGATGAAACTGACCTTAGTCTATACAAAAAACTATGCCCCTGTGTCGCAATTGTTTGTAGTTTTATTATGGCTCTAGGCTATGCTTCTTCTTAATTCCAATCGCAGGCCGCAATTTTTCGTGTCTGTGATTTTTTACATTTTACCTTTCTTCCATCTGTTATCTAACATATGCTGCTGGCTTCGAGGTCCGATCAGATCTACATATCGCATATTTCAGGCCTTGCGAACGCAGAATCTCCACTTAGATTGAAGCACTTAAAGTCTGACACAAAAATGTGTTTACAAAAACTGTAATGCCTCCAGTGAACTCAATATACGTCGTAACCCCATAAAACCATATATTTTCGGAATCCTTGCAGTAAGACAAACATTTTTATAAAATTTAAATTTTTTTGAAATTTCAAAAATTTTAAAATATCGGTTTTTCGGGTAATTTTTTCGGACCGTTCAAGCTCTTCAGCTCATTCTTTCAGAAAAGTTTTCCCGTTCGAAGACGCATCGATTGACAAAAGAACGAAAAAATCGGCTGAGAAATAAGCATTTTATTCCAAAATTTCGTTTTTCCATTCCCTTTGATGTTTGCCGCTTTTTGCAACTTTGACTGGTTATTACTCGCGACTCGCTCAACGGAAAATTTTTTCGATTAGATTTTCAGGACTGCCTAGGTGCCCGCTTTCACCTGATATATGTGGTAGTTCAAATTTTGAAAGTAGATTTTTTGAAAAATACCACTTCTTGACCAAAAATTTCGGCAAAGCAGATTTAGCAAAAGTGAGTAAAAATTACGTAATCATAAAATGCTTGCTTGCTTGCTGCTCCCTGCTTGCTTAAAATTTCCATTTCTGCTAGCTGCCTGCTAGTGTGAACATATCTTTAGCACACTGAGGACTCAAACCTGTCTCCCAAAGCTTACTAATGCGCTTTACACCTGCCAGCTAATGAAATTAAAGAAGTAAACAAGGAAAGGGGTAGAAACGTTGATTGAAAGCGAAAAATATTGTGACAGTCATTGCATAAGATTGGTAATACTTAATCTTGGTGTCAACGTAAAGAGCATGTGTTGAACTAACTTCGGTCAACTAATTTTGTTTAGCAGTTAACTAATTAGTTAGTAATAATAAATTAAAGTTAACTATGAAAATTGGCTGAAAATTGGTGATTATAATTTTATTTCTCCAATTACGTAAGATTGTTGACACATATTGAGTTAATTATGGTGCCTGTGTAATAAAGTAATAATGAACTAACTTCGGTCACCTGTTGATAATTATAGGTTATCTAATTAGTTAATAATAATTAAAGGTGACTATGAAAATTTGTGTGTAATGAAAATATTGTTACATAGAACTTTTGGTACCAAGACAATACAGCTTTTGTTCAATAATTAACTCGTAAATGAACAAGGGTATGCAAGATTGATGGTGTATTTTATGAAACCTAGCACAAGAATGCTGCAAAGTTGAGACATATATTGCAAGTTTGGCATGATTATAAAATTATATTGACATTGGCATCACCAGTACGTTACATCATCAACAACAATGAATTCCGTTGAAGCCGGTAAGATTTTAATTGTAGCATTTTTAACCATTGTATTTTTATCCGTTGTATTTTTCAGTCCTTCACATTTTAACTAATATATTTTAGCCATAGTATTTTTCAAACGATTGTATTTTTAGTCATTGTACTTTTTAGCAGTTGTATATATTTTTAAACATTGCAATTTTAAAACTATTGTTAAATATTCCTTGTTGCCGAAGATTATTACTTATATTTCAGACTCTCGTATGAAGTTTGAGTGTGCGATATGCTCATCGAAGTTCAGACGAAATGATAACCTGCTCAAGCATATGAGACAGAAGCACCAACAGACTTCCTGCGACACCTATGGAATCACTTTCTCTAATGAACGACAGCTACGTCTCCACAAGAAGACTGCTCATTCTCAACCAATCATATGCCCAGAAAGCAGTAAATCATTTGAGCGACCACAGAACCTACAGAACCACATCAAACGAAACCATCCTGAAACATTTCCTTGCGATCAATGTGGAGATAAATTCCTGAGAGAAGATCGGCTCAAGGAACATATTGAAAAGGAACATCCACCTACCAGCGGAGATCCATTGGAGGAAGACCCTACCGACCCTCCACCAGATGCCAGTGAGATTTACCAAGCCAACTGGTATCAAATAAGAACCTACCACACCATCAAGAAGTTTATGCGCCAATACAACTTCCGCCTGAAGACCACGTCCATGAAAGAATTAGAGAAAGCCTTCCTGTCAGTATTCCTAGACCACAAGTACAGGTCTAAATGGAATGTTTCATTTAGTTTCATCCTCAGAAATATACTCGACGACGAATTGATATATTACTATGCAAGCAACAACACTTCCCTGTTTACCTTACCTCGCCTTATTTCCAGCAGAGCAAAATTGGATCCGTTTATTGACGATATTGAAAGCAAAGATTTTATTGAATGGGCGTTTCAACAGCGTCCTAACACTAAGTTTGTTGTAGAGGAAATTACTAATATTATGGTTACACTGTACTGTTTGACTGGTCATTGTGCAGTAAATATGCATTAACAATGTAAATGCTATTATCAATATTATTCTTATGGCTACTACTTAATCACTGTTAGCAGTATTATTATTATTATTACTATTGTTATCAGTATTATTATTACTAATCTATTATTATTATTATTATTATTATTATTATTAATATTATTGTATTACTATTATTATATTATTACTATTATTATTATTATGGTTACTACTGTATAATCACTATGTTTAATATATTACATTACAATTTGTTATTATTGCATATTTTTACTAGTAAACTATTAACGAAATGTACAGGACATTACAGTAGGGAAAATACTTAGTAGTAGTATTCACTTAGGGCACCACGTAGGTATTCAAGTTCTGTGGTGTTGGCAATCTTAAAGCCAGTCATTTTATCGTGGATAGACTGAAGGCGTCTATCAATGTCATAACAGTACTCCCAACATTGATCCCATTCAATGTAGTGACAGGCATTAGATCGATGACTTAGATTACCCTCGCGACACAGGTGTAGACTACAGTCCTCTAGCCGGCTATATAGATGATCACCTTCCACTACGGTGGTAACATTGCCATGAGATAGTTGAATACCATTATCGGTCTCTGTAATGTCTACAGAAGACACTATAGCGATTAGGCTCAATAGTAGCAACATGGTTCTCTATGTATATATAATAGCCCCTTGAAAACTTCCCCTTGACTTTTTATGGGATTTCTGGCAGTAAGGTGTGGGTTCTAGTGTCACCCGATCAACAAAGGTCTTGACAATGTTATCATTAGTGTCACTTCTTCTCCTCAGACAGTTGACAATTGACTCCATCGATATTCCTCGGGACCTGTGGTGAAGGAAGTATATACAGTACTCCCCACATACATCAGTAGTGAAATCTTGCAACTGAATGTGATTACACTGTAGTTCCCTCCTGCCAATGAATGACAGGAAGAGGAGTGGTGGTAGTCCGTAGCTGTCAAAATATTCTACCCCGTTATCCTCCAGCCACATTGCAACCCAGTGTTCTTCAGACTCACCAGATGCCTCAGTGTTAGCAACAAGACATCCTGGACTGTATCGTGGTAGCTTATCACTGGGAAATACTCCAAGGAGAGGAACTTTGCAATCTTTCCTTAAGGTCTCAAGGATTTCAGGGGTGTTCATAGTGCGTAGTCAAAGAATGGCGTCCGATTACAGTCTATTGATATGAGGTTATCAAATTCTCCGTATATAATGATTTCTACACCCTGGGGATAAGTGGCTGCTGGTAGGGCCTTCTCAAGTTGCATCCTCAGTGACACATCACCTTCCTTGATCAGTTGCATTGCCCCTGTATCTATATTGTCTGGTGTTAGGTCAAAGGCAAAAATAGTGTATCCCTTGGCAAAGTCTTCGTAGGAAATATCTGCTCCCTTGGTGGATAGAGGTATATGAAGGGCATCGTATACTGGAACTTATCCCATGCCATCTTCATTGGCTGTTTTGGTACAAACTCATCTATAGAAACTATAGAGATACTATAGATAAGCTAGACGTTGATAACTACTTGGAGAATTTTAACAAATATGGAGTGCAGTGCGATTGTAGTAATAGTGCATACAAGGACCCATATCATGACCATATAATTACTGGTAACGTGAATGTAATAGATAATCCAATTGTCAAGCAAGTAATTAAATATGGTCCTAAGTTTAGAATACGTAGTAATCGATCTGAACAAGTCATTATTGATTCTGTAAAATTATCATTAATAAATTACATAAACAAACTACATAGAAAATATAAATGGGATTTATATGCTTTAAGTAATTGGATGGATACAGTACTTACCAAAATTAAGTTTAAACTCAGTACAATGCAAAATCGAAATACGAATAATAATTTCAATATCAAAGAATTTAAGCTAAATATGCTAAACTTACATCAACGTTATGTGTTCTGTCCGGTAGATAAAGCCAATCAGAACATAGCCATTATCTGTAAGCAATACTATATATACCTTCTGCTTGCTGAATTAGGTATAATAAATGGGAATAACAATAACACTTATTGTCGTATAAATGATACGCAACAGTCATTAATTACTAAAATTAAAAGTTATTACAAGGAACATAAAATAGATGATCAAAATTTATCTGCATTTCCTTATATTTATCTTATCCCTAAGTTCCATAAATGTCCAATTAAATTTCGCACAATTATCGCTAGTAAATATGCTGTAACTAAACCATTGTCTGTACTTATAGATAAAGCGCTTTCTCTAATTAAATCAAGTAGGGAAAGGTATGGTAAAATAGTTAAGCCAGCTTTTAACTGCAATCCCTACTGGATAATAGATAACAACCACTCAATTAGGAATAATATTAATAAAATTAATAATATGAAGCAAGCTAAAACAGTTAATACCTATGATTTCACTACTCTATATACTAACCTAAAACACGATACAATAATTTCCTCTTTAGATAAGTTATTATATGCCACAATGAGAAATCCAATGCATCCCACTTACGTTGGAATGCGTTGGGGATACGGAAATACTACACAACAAACCATAACTTATCCACTATTACTAAAACATATAAAATTTCTACTTGATAACCTAATCTTTACTTGTGGTAACTATATTTTTAAGCAAACCATTGGAATTCCAATGGGTAGTAATGCTGCACCAAATATAGCAAATTTAGTTTTACATCAAATGGAATTTGATTATATCTCGAATAATAAAAATAATGACAATAATAAACTGTTAACAGCTGTTGGTAGATATATTGATGATTTTACTCTACTCAATGATAAAGATTACTTTGAAACAATAAAACATGATATGTATCCTAAGGAATTAGAACTTAACAAAGTTAATACAAGCAATCAACATGCAAACGTGCTAGATATTAGTATAACTATAAAGGATAATATATTTGTAACTAAACTATACGATAAACGTGATGACTTTCCTTTCCATATTAATAAATATCCTGTAAGTGAGTCATACATAAGTAAAAGAATTATACAAAATACAATTAAATGTCAAGTTAATCGTATTAATACAATTAGTACAGAATTTAGAGATTTCCTAGAAGAGATATATAAACTAAAAAGTACACTTAAGGATAGAGGATACTCTAATAAATTCATCAGGTACATGCTGCGGGAAGCTACGGTGAATAACCCGGATGTCAGAGATAAATTCCTATCCAGCTCTTTGCAAAAATCGAACTTATTCAAGATTATAAATTAGCAAATATAATCACCATGCCGATTTCTTTCTATTTCAGCAAAATGGGTGATACGCCAACATCGGGAGTTGCATCGGACGATAGAGGTAGTAAGAGAACGTTTGATGAAATGGAAACGAATTCAGGATCACCTCAACCAACGTCGCGCGCCAGTTTCCTGTCCCGGATACAGGCATTGGAAAATACGGTGTCACAGCACTCAGTTTCCATCACCAATCTTGAGATAGAATTGGCTCTGGAATCCTCCCATAGTCGGTCTAGAAACTTAGTGGTGGAAAATTTCGATTTAACCTCCTCCACTGATAGGTCGGAGCTTAAAACAGCTTTAATCTCCTTTCTGAATGAAAAATTATTCCTGGATGATCTGGCTAAATTAAGGGATACGGATATCGAACTGGTCCACTGGCTGGGTCATCCTGCAAGGCTCAGGTTAATCGCGGCGTTCTATTCCCGGGATACTCTGGCTCGCATATTCTCTGCTGCATCCAGGTTAAAACCTCTTAATCTGGAACGTAAGGGTGCCGGTAAAAAGCCAATACAGCTCCGAAAGCATTCGGCCCCAGCTCTGGATGCCGAGCGCAAATACCTGGAGTTTATCGTGATGCGTGGACGGTCTACTAATACGTTAGGCGAGAAAGAAGGCTTGATTAAGGTAGATAGCTTAAGCAAGCTGTATTAATTAAATTATGTGATGTAAAGCAAGATTTAGGTAACTTAACTATATCTGGTCCGTATCCAATATTTGAATCTGTTCTATGACTATGTTAATGTATTTAATTGTATATACACTTCTCGTAGCAACGTAATGACAATTTTATTACTGCTATTAATAGTAATAGTGAGATGTTTCACTATTACACTTGAATTTAATTATATCTATATCAATTATAGACGGGTGCATATGGTCGTCCTATCCTGCATACCTCAACTGGCACGTTCACGGTCGAGACCCTACCACTGGACCTAGCTAATCTAAGCAGTCGACCATTTGTTAAGAGAATGAAAAATTGGGACCTGCATCGTCAATCTCCTCCAACTGCCTCCACTGCTTCCACATCTATTGCTGTGGCCTCTCCGGTCATTGATCGCCAGTCAAGCCAACGCCCAACTGTAGTGGTTACTGATGCTGAGTAGTCTACGAATGATCCAATCTTGAACTGTATCCCCAGTTATTTTTCACTAACAGTACCATCTAACTTTAACCTTTCCAAAAAATCTGATTCCCGTACTACTGAATCTGTTTTATCTAATGGGTTACTAATGTTTTAATAAATATTGATCTCGTGGATAATTAGTCTTGTGAGTCTTTCGTCTTTATTGTTGAATCATCTGTAATGTATATATATATATATATATATATATATATGAATTTTGGTTTTGTCTTTAACTTGGGCTTAGGCCCCACTCAACATGGGCTTCGGCCTCTTTCAACTTGGGCCTTGTGCCCCTACAATTTACTACTTTTTATCTAGTTCTGTTTATGCCAGGCGTTTGCCACTTTTAACTTGGGCATCTGCCCCACTGGGCTTTTCCGCCCATCATGTTCGCAAAATTAATTTTTCGGTCCTGAAACTCTAAATAATACATACTGGATAATGTTTTGTAATAATATCTGCTAGTTGTAATAGCTAAGCTCCAGTCAAATTTAATAGGGAAGGATTTAGACCTCTATACTCTGGTTCCTCGCAAGAGGGGCTGGGCCTAACCAGTACCTAACCTATACGCATACTGTGTTGTTAAACTAAAATGTACTGGATCTCTCTGACGATGAGTATAAAGGTCCTAATCCCGCCCTGGCCTATAATTAAATAGGCCATCCCCCAAACCTAATTCTCACGATTGGTCAGGGCCTGAGGGATTAGGGCCGAAAGACTTTGATCAATTGTGTTAATCTGTCATTATCACAATAATCCCATCAACCCCCACCTAGCACTAATGTATATGTTTTGTTTCTACTATTCTACTTATTTGTTCGGTTTCAACTGAAAACCAACTTCAATTTAAAAAGTTTTTAAAAAATTTTTCAAAGTATTTTGTAACTTGTTTTTTGAAAATTTTTAAAAAATTATTAAAATCATATTGAAATTTTAAATAAAGATTTCATTCTCATCTTATATAATCTATGGTTCACTTAAACAAGCACTTTTACTTTATCTCTTATTTCAGTTTTTGTGGTTACATTCCGCTGTACAGGGTATTGGTGATCTTACAACTTGGTTCTGGTTCTCTCTTACAATAGGTAAAATTAAATAAATACATTCTTCTTTAATCTCTTAAACATATAACCTTATAATTTTATTTTAGCAGGTGCAACTTTCCTTTAGCTTTATTTCATCACCATACTTTAGGGCAATCTCACTGACATTACAGTGTTGGAGCTCGAGGGGATTATGCTTCTGACTTCCATTGAATGCCTCTGACTTGACCATTGCCACTAGGACTCTACGAGGAAGAAGCTTTTGAGCATGCCACCAGTCGACCGCATGGATATCTACTGATAGACCTAGACCAGAACACACCAGAAAACTCCGCCTACGAGGGCATATTTTCCCAGATGATCCTTATACCGACGTATATTCCATAAAAACTGACAATATCAAGAAATAGTAATCATGGATCCTTTTGAAAGAAATATTGACACACTGCGACTATTGTGTCGTTGCAAAAGTCGTAAGCGAAGAGAGGCAATTGTTCTTCATGGAAGTTCCGACCTGATTAAAGCTATATGTGACTGTGCAGAAAATATCCTGTCTCGTAACGTAAAGATTTCCCAGAAAGAAAAGAAGAGATTAGCAAGATATAAACACGCCCTAAGAGCACTACGAAAGAAACGAGACAGCACGAGAAGCACCTAAGAGGAAGAAGAAACTAATCATTCAGCACGGAGGATTTTTACCAGCTCTCCTTGGTCCTATTGTTGGAATTGTCAGTGGACTACTCGGGAATCTCATAAGATAATAAAAACTGACACTGATAAACTAGACTGCAACGATAGAATACTCAATACTAGTTAAGCCGGACTACTTTGATGAGCACAGTAGATCATTGGAGAAGGAAGCTAGCAATGTTCTCAAGTCCAAACTACCAGCAGATATCAAGAGTAAATTGTTTAAACAGGCAGACTATAGGCGTCGAATACTACGAGATAGGCCAACGGAAATGACCCTCAAGTCCCATGCTATGCCAGACATTGTATCTACCTTACCACCAACACTGCAACAGAAGGGTAGGCATCTGATTGAGCATATCATGAGTATACCAGGTCTCAAGGTTAACAGTCGAGGTGAAATAGAGTATCAGGGTCAGCCAGCAGTTGGATCTAGAATATATGATCTGATTCACGACTTCATTCGTAACAGACCCAGTCAACCACCGGCAACAGGGTGGCAAACATTGGCAAAGGCACTAAGAGACAGCAACGTACCTCAAGAACTTATCGGAAACCCACGGTACATAAATATACAGACAGGTCAAGGAATTAGGTCAGCCCTAAGAAAACTCAAATGGAAGAGGCACTAGAGAATAACAATAATATTAACACCGCCAATACTACCTTAGAGAAGATTTACTATGATCCGCAAAGTCCTGCAGCATTTGGCGGTATTAATCGGGTGTATCAGGAGGCAAAAAGACATGGAATCTCGAGGTCCAAGGTCACTGATTGGTTGGAGAAACAGTACACTTACAGCATCCATAAACCAGTTAGACACAGATTCCAAACGAGGAGGTATCAGGTAGCCGGTAACGCCGACCTATGGCAAATAGACCTGCCAGACATGGTATCTATAGCAGACAAGAATGATGGCTACAAGTACCTATTCAACTGCATTGACGTCTTCTCCAAGTACGCATGGGTGATCCCAGTTAAAAGCAAGGGTGGCCAAGAGATGACTACAACTTTTCGTAAAATACTGACAGATGGCAGACGACCACAACACCTACAGTCAGACAGGGGCAAAGAATTTTTGAACAAAGATTTCCAGTCACTCCTCAAGGCGAACCACATTAACTTTTATACATGCAATAATCCAGTGATCAAGTGTAGCCTCGGTGAGCTTTTCAATCGAACCATCAAGACAAAGATATGGAAATACTTTACAAAGACCAGATCGTATAGGTACATTGACGACATTCCTCAACACGTGAAAGGCTACAACAATGCTCGCCACAGGAGTATTGTATGACGCCAGTGGAGGCATCGAAACCTGAAAATATGAAACCGTTGAAGACTGGCAACTGCACCTGATACAAAGAGGGTCTGGTTTCTACGCCGGCCAAAGGTATCAGCGAGGAGATGGCCTAGGCAGCCTCTTGAGAGGTATTTGACGCTTTATTTGGCCAATAGTGCGTCGTGTAGGTCTAGAGGCAGGCAAGCAGGCAGGCATTTCAGACAGCCGGAGATGCGGCTCGTGATTACTTGAATAGAGGTGAGGATCCAAAGGAAGCACTCAAACGGCATGGGAAGGCAGCCATTGGACGCCTGCTGGAGAACAGTGGAAAGGCAATACAGCAAGGGGAAGGCATGGGAAGCAGGCCACATAGACGCAAAGTTGAGAGATTGAAGCGCGATATTTACAGCCCATAAAAACGCTACCTCCAACTCAGGTCAGTGTGGAGAGTGGCTACATGGCAGAAATTTATTTCCTAAATCCTGTAACCAGTAATGGTCCATACCTATTCCTAGTACCAAAGGATTCTTATATGCTTGACCTGAACAGAAACTACCTTTACCTAAAGCTACGGATAACTGATAGTGATGGAAAGGCAGTAGCAAAGGCGGCCGACGGAAGTATCTCAGTGGCACCCATCAATATGCTAGCAAAGACATTCATTAGACGACTAGTGGTCAAACTATCCGACAAGGAAATTTACAACAGTGGAGACCTTTATCACTATGGAGCGTACCTGGAGACTATAGCCAACTTTGGGAAAGAAGCAAAGACGTCTCACCTACAGAGCAACCTATTTGCAAAGGACAGCGATTTCAACGATATCTCCACTACGGCAGCTAAGCATCGGGGTATACCATTTACAGATTGCCGTTATGTAGTAGTGGCAGGACCCCTTCATTGCGACCTCTTCAAGCAAGACCGACACCTTCTGAGTGAGTGCCAGTTGAGTCTGGAATTACACCGTAACAGCGACGACATCCTCCTCCAGTCAGCAACCAGTGGATACAAACTATTAGTCGATGATATAAGTTGGTATGTGTGGAAAGTCAGACCACAAGACTCTCTCACCATGGCAATTGAAGGTGTACTAAGAGACCATGAGACGGCAAGTACCCCATCAGGAGGACTAAACTGGTGACAAGGCATATTGCTCCTGGTGTGCAGACTGTCGTAGAAAATTCCACATTCACCGGTCAACTTCCTCGTAGAGACCTAGTGGCAATGGTCAAGTCAGAGGCATTCAATGGAAGTCAAAAGCATAATCCCCTCGAGTTCCAATACTGTAATGTCAGTGAGATTGCCATAAAGTATGGTGATGAGTTTGTCCCAAAGCAGCCAATGAAGATGGCATGGGATAAGTTCCAGTATACGATGCCCTTCATATTCCTCTACGAAGGCAATGACGTGGCCGGATCCACCAAGGGAGCAGACATTTCCTACGAAGACTTTGCCAAGGGATATACTATTTTTGCCTTTGACCTGACACCAGACAATATTGATACAGGGGCGATGCAACTGATCAAGGAAGGTGATGTGTCACTGAGGATGCAACTTGAGAAGGCCTACCGGCGGCCACTTATCCCCAGGGTGTAGAAATCATTATATACGGAGAATTTGATAACCTCATATCAATAGACTATAATCGGACGACATTCTTTGACTACGCACTATGAACACCCGTGAGATCCTTGAGACTTTATGGAAAGATTGGAAAGTTCCTCTCCTTGGAGTATTTCCCAGTGATAAGCTACCACGATACCGTCCAGGCTGTCTTGTTGCTAACACTGAGGCATCTGGTGAGGCTGGAGAACACTGGGTTGCAATGTGGCTAGAGGATAACAGGGTTGAATATTTTGACAGCAATGGACTACCACCACTCCTCTTCCTGTCATACATTGGCAGGAGGGAACTACAGTATAATCGCATTCAGTTGCAAGATTTCACTACTGATGTATGTGGGGAGTACTGTATATACTTCCTTCACCACAGAGCCAGAGGAAGATCAATGGACTCAATTGTCAACTATCTGAGGCGAAGAAGTGACACTAACGATAACATTGTCAAGACCTATGTTGATCGGGTGACACTAGAACCCACACCTTAGTGCCAGAAATCCCATAAAAAGTCTGCATAGGTGTACTAATAATTTTCATCACCATGTGGCTACTACTGAGCCTAATCGCAATAGTGTCTTCTGTAGACATTACAGAAACCGGTAATGGTATTCAACTATCTCAAGGCAATATTACCACCGTCGTAGAAAGTGATCACCTATATCGTCGGCTAGGGGACTGTAGTCTACACCTGTCCGCGAGGGTGAACTAAGTCATCGATCTAATGCCTGTCACTACATTGAATGGGATCAATGTTGGGAGTACTGTTACGATACCAACAGACGCCTTCAGTCTATCCACGATAAGATGACTGGCTTTAAGATTGCCAATACCTCAGCACTTGAATACCTACGTGGTGCCCTAAGTGAATACTACTACTAAGTATTTTGTCTAATGTAATGTCTTGCACATTTCGTGTAACTTAATGAAAAATCTAAATTTATAAAAGCAGCCTTTTGTAATATAACAAATTTTAAATGTCAGCTTTTTAAATGTACTGCTAACTTCAGGCTTACCGGTAAATGTTGTTTGTTGCTTCATGAAATTCAAATTTTCATGGTAATAAGAAGGGTATCACATGTTATTCAGCTCAGTTATTCAATATTGATAATGACTTTGCAGCGTCAAGCGGCGTCTTTGAGTGGGTACTATCGGTAGTACCGCATAACACCCGAAGAGTCAACCAATGATCCTAAAGAATTCCTATTGGACTGCACCGAAGCTATTCAGAGCCTTATTGGTGATCGAGCCTTGAAGATGCAATTGAGACTGCATGTTTTATTCATCAACGAGATTACCAACGAAACGATGAGCAGTTATTTTGCCAGCAAACAGACTATCATTATTCCCAGAGAGGATGTGCCTATGAACTCTATGATTAACCGCATCCTCACCAATATCGAAGAATTCGAACGCAATTTATCAGGATGGGTGATCGATCATGTGCGATACCTGGATATTCACCTGGCTGAATATCGCCCACTATATGGATTAACATACGTACCTGTACCGAAGAAACTCATGGACAAAACAGCAATCATCAATCCCAAGAATACTGACAATAAATGTTTTATGTGGAGTATATTGGCAGGCCTCCATCCGATGAAGAAAGACGGCGGAAGAATATCTAAGTATCAACAATTTGTGGATGAACTGAACTTTGAAGGATTGGAGTTCCCTATGAAACTGACTGATATCCCGAAGTTTGAACGACAGAATGATGTCTCCGTCAATGTCTATGGATACGACAGATCAGTCCATATCCTGTACCTTTCCAGAACCAAACGAGAGAAGCATCTTCATCTACTCCTACTGGATAATCAACACTATTGCCTAATCAAGAACCTTGGAAGACTCCTGCATGACCAACGGAAGGATAAAGGAAGAAAATACTTTTGTAATCATTGCCTATTTCCATTTCCAACTGAAGAAAAGTGTAACAATCACCAGAAACTTTGTAGTACTGATAATTTGCAGATAACAGTAATGCCATCGTCAACTAAACTAAAATTTCAAAATGATCATAGGCGTTTAATGCGACCTTATGTGATTTATGCAGATTTTGAGTGTTTACTGGAGAAGATAGATACTTGTCAACCCAACCCGTACTCCTCGTATACGAATAGGTATGAGAGTCATAGGCCATGTGCATTTGGGTTAGTAGATGTGCTCCAGTGTTGTGAGGGAATGCCTGTTGTCCGAGGTGAACCATTGATTTACCGTGGGGAGGACGCAGTGCAACAATTCCTTAGAGCCATCCTACTGAAAGGTCAACAGTATCAGGAACGATTGAATAAATACCCACGTTTACCCAAGCGACTCCTTCAGCATGGCAGTGAATGTCACCTGTGTCATGGCACGATTGCAGATGGGGAATCAACCCGAGACCACTGTCACATTTGTGGAACCTTCAGGGGGTATGCCCATAGGAGGTGTAACCTGAAGTATAAATTGGGTCGTACGGTGACTGTAATGTTCCATAACCTAAGACGATATGACGGTCACCTGATTATGCAAGAGGTAGGGAAGATTAGCAAAGAGTTTAAGCTAGACATCACCTGTGTACCGAAGGGATTAGAAGACAACCTTTGCTTTGAACTGAATGTCGAACAGGAATGGCGTATTAGGTTCATTGATAGTTACCAGTTCCTGAATAGATCGTTAGATACACTGGCAGACGGACTGACTAATGAAGACTTTACATTTACCTCTAGTGTCTACGGAGATAAGCTTTCACTGATGAGAAGAAAGGGAGGTGACCCGTATGAGTATATGGACTCGTGGGATAGATTTAGTAAGACTCAGTTACCACTTATTGAAGCCTTCCACAGCGCACTAACTGATAGCGACATTGACGTCCGAGACTACGAGCATGCAAAGACTGTGTGGAGTGAGCTAGGTATAGAGAATATGGGACAGTATCATGATGAATACTTGAGAACAGATGTCCTATTATTGGCAGATGTGGTAGAGAACTTTCGCAAGACTAGCCTGAAAACGTATGGCTTAGATCCTTGCCACTACTGTACTCTACCTTCATTTGCATGGGACGCCTGCCTCAAGTATACTGGCCAGGAGTTAGATTTTTTGTCTGATCCAGATATGTACAAGTTTTTTGAAGATGGAATTAGAGATGGGGTGGCAATGGTTGCCCAACGGTACGCAAAGGCCAATAACCCACTGCTCGATGGGTATGATCCCAAGCAGTCAACCTCTTACATCACCTACGTGGACATGAACAATCTATATGGGTGGTCAATGGTGCAGAAACTCCCTGTGCGCAACTTTAGGTGGATGGTCAACTTGGAGCAATGGAGAGACGTTCCATGTATCCTTGAGGTTGACCTAGACTACCCACAGCATCTACACAATGCTCACAATGAATACCCACTTGCACCCGAGAGAATTACCATTACCGAGCAGATGATATCGCAATACAGTAAGGAGAAGGAGGGTACATACGGTGTGAGAAGTTAGTACCTAACTTACGCAATAAGATTCATTATATCGTGC
This sequence comes from Trissonchulus latispiculum, assembly GCA_030248195.1. Lineage (NCBI taxonomy): Eukaryota > Metazoa > Nematoda > Enoplea > Enoplida > Ironidae > Trissonchulus > Trissonchulus latispiculum. The sequence continues at coordinate 22,856 of JASAND010011151.1, forward strand.
ACAAGCATACCCTGGAGCAATACATAGATCAAGGGTTAGTGCTTAGGAAGATACACAGAGGGGTGACTTTTGAGGAGGTGGCGTGGATGAAGCCTTACATTGAGTTAAATTTGGTTAAGAGGGCAGCGGCGAAAAAGTAAGTTTGAAGAAGACCTTTACAAACTGATGAATAATGCGGTATTCGGGAAAACGATGGAGAACGTCCGTAACCATGTGGATGTTAGACTAGTCACTTGCCCAGAGAAGTTTGAGAAGTTAGTTGCAAACCCTAGGTACAAGGCATGTGAGGCATTTTCAGAAGACCTGGTAGCAGTGCAGATGCAGAAACGTACAGTCAAGCTATGCAAACCCGTGTATGTAGGATTCACTGTACTTGAACTGTCAAAATACCTCATGTACAACTTTCACTATAACTACATGAGGCAGAAGTACGGTGATAGGGTTAGCTTACTGTACACAGACACGGACAGCTTTTGCTACCATGTGACAACCCCGATATTTACCAGGATATGAGAGAGGACATTAGCCTATTTGACACTAGCAACTACCCTAAGGACCACCCACTTTACATCAGTGCTAACAAGAAGGTGATAGGCAAGATGAAGGATGAAGTTAAGAGTAAGCCAATTAGTGAATTTGTAGGATTAAGGGCAAAGATGTACAGCATCAGGTGTGAAGGTGATGATAAGACAACAGCAAAGGGACTTAATAGGTCAGTTAGGCTAAGGCAAGAAGATTATAAGCGAACATTGATGCATGGAGGCAGAACCCGACATATCATGAGCAGTATAGATAGAAGAGGTCATCAACTGACTACAGTGCAGCGGTGTAAGGTAGGATTTAGCGCCTATGATGACAAACTTTATATACTTGACGATGGTATCCATTCATTTGCATATGGACATGTATTGATTGAATAAACTTAATGATTGTTACTTGTGGAACTTGTATTGATAAATACTGTATGCATATGCTTGTTGAATAAATAAAGTGATGGTTTGATACTGAGCTCCCATTTGAACTCTCCTATACTACTACGGATTTTAAGGCTAGTTAGAATTTCAAGGTCATAGTTGTTACAAACCTTAGGTCGTAAAAAGCTAATTCAATTTAAGGCTAAGGGTATAGAACTTCATTGTAGCTACTAGAAGCCAAAACTATTAGCTAAGTGCGCTGGAACCCGTGTTTTTATACTACTTTTTAAGGTTTTTTACTAATCTTGCAGTTCATGTGCTAGTGCAAGTTTAAGTCGAAGTTCGGACTGCAAGATTTTTGTGAAATTGGTCCCGGAGAACGCTTCAGATAAATGCGACATTAGCTAATCTGGGCCCACTCACACATCCCACAAACTTGAAAGTAAGCTGACACTACCTCTAACACCGAACACCGAGTAGAGTGTGGTGAGACGGTTGAAAAATTAAAATCTAACATCTGTTAACATATCTGTATTATTTGTTGATGAATCATGTGTTCATTTTTTTATTTGTTTCAGCTTAGTTTTCGAACACTTTGGTCCGAGAGTTGCGTGGGGAACTGCCATGAGCTTTCTTCTTGTCGCTTTAGTGAACGTTCTGTGCACGTACAACCGATTGTTGCCATACGAAAAAAGGAAATACGGTTGAGATGAAGAATTGTCAAGAATACATAAACTGTAATCCTGACTGGCACATTAGTAAATATTCAGTCTTTGGCTACTCACAGCAGAAACCGACTATCGATATGGAGATGGTGCCTCTGTGTTAAGTATTAGTTTTCAAGTGAACAACGCGATAGAATGGAAACCGTTATAGCCTTGTTGCGCTGTCCAGTGATGTCCAAAGACATAGCTTAGTAGGAGCGTACACTTTAGGCAAAAGTCCATAATTATTTCTCTTATATTATAGAAGAAGAGTAAGCCACTAGAGGGCTCCCCTTCTTGGCATTGCGTAACGACCACTTTCGGCCACACCCCCACCAAACGGGGACCCTTTTTGGAAATAAGATGAAACTACCGTAATTCTTCGCTAGACCCCCAACCTAAATGGAGGGGGGGGGTTCTGCAATCTGATTGGCTGTTGACGACCCCCCCCCCAACGGGGACCACTTTTCGGCTACCCTCCACCCACCAAACGGAGGTGGGTATACGCTGTCGATTTAGTCTTCCCCCTCAAACGGGGGAACATTCGCGTATTGTGGGCGGAGCACCGTTACGCAATGCCAAGAAGAGCAGCCCTCCAGTGGCTTACTCTGCTTCTTAAATATATATAGAAGAATTATGGACTCTTGCTGTAGGATTGTGTTGGTTCAGCTATTTCATTTTAGATTCGATTTAGTTCAGTTTTTCTATTCCTCACATACATACGATTCGATTCAGTTCAGTTTACTTTCCCTGAAATTTGACACAATTCGATGCAACAATTTTACCATTTTGAACAAACTGCGATTAGATTCAGATTTTTAATTTTTTGTTTGGTAATTTCAAGAGTATATAATTATAAGAGTATGCCACTAGGCAAGCTCTATGTTATCAGAGCAAAAGCTATGCTCTGCACGCTAACGGCCCACCCCCCGCCGCAAATCAGACCCTAGTGACCCCCCCGCAAATCAGTACCTAGTCGAAACGGGGGTACGCTCACTCGCTCTATGTTTATGTGCTTAAGCTCGAGAACACAAGCAGTGCGTTAGCGAATTTTGTGCCTGCTTCGAGCTTTAGAACATAAACATAGCGCTCAAAATTCTTTGAAGTGATGGGTCATAGTTTTTGCTCTGATAACATAGAGTGTGCCTAGTGGCACACTCTTATATTATGTACTCTTGGTAATTTTTACGAACCTCGATTAATTTTATACTCTAATCCAGACGGCAAATTTTATTAGTTTTTATATCTCTTAGGGAATTTGAGTGGTGCCCCTCAAAGTATAGGGCCGCATGGGAAAACTAGGATTAAAAAGTTTGTAAAAAGTTTAAAAATATAGAATTCAAAAGTTTAAATTTTTAAAAATTAAATTAAACTTTAATTTATTGTCCGGGGATTTTTTTGTCATCTTAATTTTCTATTTTCTATTATTTAGATAATAGAAAATTTTACTTAATTTCTAAGCTCTATGTTCTAAATTTTAGATTTTACAAAATTGAACATTAGGCTTTTCAAATTAGGAGTTTAGGTCTTAGAACTTAAAATTTCAGACTTTAGAAATTTTTGAAAAGTGTATCTAAAGTCTAATCTCTAAAATCTAAAGCAAAATCCTAATTTCTAAGGTCAAAGCATTTAATGTTCGCATTTTGGCATTGCCCATAATTCAATCAATGGAAACAGAACCGATGCTGTCTGGTTGTCTGATTGCGCCAACAGTGTTGATCTAGCTTAGGGCCAAGCTCATACATACATACAGCCAAGATCAAATTCACACATGCAAACACTTTAAGAGGCGGATTTCCAGCTTTTTATTCCGACTGGGGACCGTTGCATAAAAGTGATTAGTTGATTAGTGATTACTGATTAGTTGATTAGTGTGGCAGCTTTTCGAGGAAAGCTTTTGTTGCAGTCCACTCTTTTGGTACCATAATGACTGTTGAACTGCTTTATCCAAAAATTCTGACGTATTTACTTTATCCTTGTCGTAATTTCTTTACTTTTTGCACTGGCATAATTACAATTAAAGTTGTAACTTAATTAAGTTGAGACGTTATTATATAGATTAGAACTCGAGCACATATGACTTCAGAATGACATAAATTATTGTTGTATCTCAATTGTAAGCTTAGAATACGCTCGAAAAACTGCTACAGTACGCAACTAATTACTTTTATGCAACGGGCCCCAGCCGGAATAAAAATCAGGAAATCTGCTTCGCAAAGCGTTCTCACGTATGAGCTTGGCCCTAAGCTAGATCAACACTGTTGGCGCAATCAGATAACCAGACTGCATCGGTTCTGTTTCCATTGATTGAATTATGGGCAATGCCAAAATGCGCACATTAAATGCTTTGACTTTAGAAATTAGGATTTTGCTTTAGATTTTACAGATTAGACTTTAGAAACAAATTTCAAAAATTTCTAAAGTCTAAAATTCTAAGTTCTAAGACCTAAACTCCTAATTTGAAAAGTCTAATGTTCAATTTTCGAAAATCTAAAATTTAGAACATAGAACTTAGAAATTAGGTAAAATTTTCTATTATCTAAATAATAGAAAATACAAAATTAACATGACAAAAAATTCCCCGGACAAATTTATGTGTTCAATGTTTTGTTTTTTTTCATAGAACATATTGTTCTATTGTGACGTTAGCAGCTATTTTTAACTCCCCAAAATTTTCGGTTTCTGAGACAAAATAATGGCAGCACTTTACTGCCATTGCCATTTGAGAAAGTAAAATTCTATCGGAAGAAGGATTCGATCTGTGTCCGGACTAGCGCAAAGTGGACACTCTAACCACTGCAGCATTGGGGTCTCTTGCGCAATTCCCCCTCCCCAGCCCTAACTTTTGATGTTTTGACCAACGGTTTTGAAAATTTGTATGGATGGATGCATACTGGAGGGTGATAAACTCAAAAATTTGAAAATTTTAATAAATTTAAAAAATTTAAAAAATTTTGAAAAGTTTAAAATTGAAGTTGGTAAAGGGGGACCAAAGCGATACAAAAAATTATTTGTCCCCGAATTTGCTGAAAACTTGCATGCAGGGTTTTTTGGGGCGCTGAGCACGAATCTGAAACCCATAATAGCTTAGTAAGCTTAATATAAGCAAAAGTTGTAAGCTGAAAATGTAAGCTTATCTTGAGCTAACAAAAAGCTGTATCGCAAAAGAATTTCTGATTCCTGCTCAGCGCCCCAGAAAACCCCTGTATGCAAGTTTACAGCAAATTCGGGAACGAAAACATTTTATCCCCTTGGACTCCTCTTACCAAAAATTTACAGCTCTTAAAGTGTTTTTAAAATTTTAATATTTTTGAAGTTTTGAATTCATCAGCCCTCCAGTATGCGTCCACACAAAATTTTAAAGTTATTGGTCAAAAATAAAAAGTTAGGGCTGGGGGGAACTGCGCAAGATCCCCCACCACTCTGACTTTAACGAATTTATTGATTACATCGCTAGAAGGAAAATTATGATTTATCTATATGTTTATTTTAGAACAATTTAGAAGCAAATTAAGCACTAATGGGATCAACTAAACATCCCCCCCGCCTCAATTGGTTTACTTGATGCTAACTTTCTCAAAACTTGTCCCAATTGGTTAAAACTTTGTGTAGGTGCATTCCAACACATGTCTGATTGATTAGTAACAAAATTTTAAAATGTTAAAATTTTAAAATTTTTAGTTTTTTAAGGGAGGACCAAGGGGAACCAAAAAACTTCTTGTTTCCGAATTTGCCGAAAAGTTGTAGATATATAGGGGTTTCCAGTCGCGGAACACGAATCTGAAATTTAAGCTAAAGTATTCAGCCAAGATGTATAGCTTATGCTGAACTAACGAAAATGTGAACCAAAAAAGGAATTCAGATTTGCGTTCTGCGACATTGGAAACCCCTATACACAACTTTTCAGCAAAATCGGAGACAAAAAATTCGCCTAAAAGCAAGATAGCTGTAAACGTTTCTAGCACGAAATAGTTTCGACAACGCTTAAATAGTATGTTGTGCTCACCGCTAACCTCACTAACTGTTTAAGTTTTTGTTCGACGGGGGCCGTCATAATAAGTTATTAACCTGAGGCAAACAAACCTCAACAAAACTCGTCCAAGGGGACGATTACTCTTAATCGCACTTAATGAATAAATCATTTTCTCAAGGCCCCCGTGGGTTGAAATAAAACTTGAAATGTTGAAAACATTTGCATTATGCAAATTAGGTTGCAGTTTGCTTGTAAGGTTTGGCTTGTTTAGCGCGCATGCAAAAGTATAAAGTTCTGTGTGAGTGACCGAAGAAGCTTTTTAACGCAAACTATTGAAGCATATGAGTGTCGAAAAATATTTGAAAGCAGAGTCTGATGATAAAATGATTTCTTACAGTCACCTCGCTACATTCGCTACCAAGGTCAAGAGTTGAGCCAGCGTATACATTTCTGAAAGGAACGGAAATGCGGATGCTGAATTAATGTCATATCATTTACCCGAGATACATGATAAGGCTATCAAAACGTCCATTAGCTCCACCTGGCAGGCAGTCACATCTTGACAGTCTCGAAGAATTACCCTGGGAAGCATTTTAAAATAGGGTGCTCGAACTTAGGTGTACCAAAAGGTTAGTTCGTGGGGGTCGTTTTTCTCTCCTTTCTTTGTAAATTAATCACAGGCCACTTGGGATTAGCGCAAGGCACTGGTACGAGACTGTCAATCTATTAATTACACTAAAGGCAGTCACAGGGGTCAACATGATTCTTCTAACTAATAAAGTTAATTCGATTTGTTTGCTTATTTTGAGTCTACCTACTCTAATCAGAATTCCTGTCTAAAGCTAAACTCTCTCGCTCGACTTGACTTAGGTTAAGCCCGAATGAGTCAAATAAATTGAATTGATTACTTAATGAAATAGGTAAATTATTAACATTCAATATAAGAGGAATTAAGTTATACAAAATAACAAAACAGTCTCAATAATACAAACAAGACAGTACAATGGGTTTATGTCGGTTCAGATACAATTTCTGTTTCAAACCTCCAGTTTTAGTCAATTCTTTTGGAAAACTCACCCAGTTAAAACATGTTATTTTCTCTAATTCTTGGTCAGTTTAAACTCACAGTTTAAGCTACCTTGCTGGTCCTGTATCCAAGTGTTGAGTGTGTGGTCCGGTGACAGGTCCACCGAAGCGTAGAGAAAAGGAAAAATCACAGTAAAACCGAAATAAGAAAATAGAGACAGCCGTTGGTATAGAAAAAAACAGTCGAATCGTGGCTAGACCCGAGACGAGATGAGGAAAAGTATTAACCGGTCTCTCCCAAGAATGGGCCCTCGGTTAAACTGATAAACTAGAAGTGCCAAACGGTCTCTCCCACAATGGGCCCTCGGTTGTACGTATCACAAGCAAAAGACGTAAAGCAGAATACAGCAAAAGACGACTAACTTCAACGGCGGCCAAACCACGGCTGACTTGGAATTTTGGGAAATTTTTGAGGTTCGGGGGAAGACGTGTCAATCATGTGTGTGTGACATGTAGAGGCGGAGCTTGCGGCTCCTTTTCATGTGATGCGTTATGTATGCGCATGTGATGCTTGTGTGTATCGTCATACGTCACTTATCAGTGACGTATGAACCCAGCTCAAGGGGTGAAGAAGGCTCCCCAAATTCCCAAACTTGGGCGCATTAAGCCCACTTAGTTTCCTGGGGGATAAGTCCCCGAATTTTGATCCTTTTCGTAAACAGAATCATAATTCTTCAAAAGCACTTTCTTTTCAAACTTCCCAACAAAGCCTTCCAAATTCAATCAAGATACTGTTCAGTAAACACCTTCAAACATCGGACCGCAAAAATGGAGACTACAATTAAATCGGAGAATTGGAGATTACAGTCAAAATACCTAGCTAGCACGAAAACCACCAGAAATGAATTGTGCCATTACAAAAATAAACTGTTCAATTACCGAATTACAAATTAGTCACAAATAAAACAAAAATCAATCCACAAAGGCAATTATACTATTCTAATATTCTAAAAACAATTATTACTATTTCAATCCCTCGTTCTAGCTTCTAGCTTCTTGCAAAGCAAATCTAATATTCTAAAATTTCTATCCTCCACACTCTCCACCGCAAAAAATGGGGTAGGCGTTTGCTAAGGGGGAAAATTGTATCAAAAAAGGATGCAACAATAACAAGTCTGATATCGATAAGTCAACAAAATACGAAATACATAATTAGTGAACTGAGTTAGACAATTTATCTGTACAGCCGAAAATTCATGCAATTACAGAGTCTACAAAATTCAAGTTCATTAAAATCTTTTTGTCAGTGGTAACGGCTGTGGCAGCAATAGTTCAGTAGGCAGTTCGTTCAGTGCAGCATGGGTAGGGACGACGAGTGTGGGAGATAGCCGGAGAGGGACCTACGACGGCTAGAGCTCCAGGGGTTGGGGACGGGGGAGATGACCGGAGAGGGACCTACGACGGTCAGAGCTCCAGGCTGCAGACAGTGGTAGTGGTTGGCGGCCGGTTGCAGTTCACTTCGGCCGAGGGAAGGAGTGGGTGCAGAACTGCCACCCTGAGGGAATGTTGATACCAATTGGGCAGGCTGGTGGAGGTATCACACGCAGTCGGTAGTGGAGATTCGGAGGATGGGGTCCAAATGGGCAATTACCAGGGCATTGAGTGTGCCGCTGGTCAGGGAAGTCAGCGGGTGCCGCTGTGGGGAACGAAGATGAGCCGGATTCTGAGACTAGTGAGAGCCGGGGTGGTGATGACGATAACGATGACGATGACGGTGCTGGTGGGATGATGGTGACAGATCCGACGGTGCTGAAGGTGAAGACGTCGATGAGTGAGAGTGAATCGAACCACGGACCAACCGATCAGGACCAGAATAGAAAAAACCACTGATAGAAAAACCAGCCTATAATTAGAACATTGTCCGGAATGAGTAAACAGTAAAACAAAAACAACAATAAGATTTCAATGCTGAGTGTTAATCTCAGCACGGACCAAGAGAATCTAGTGTAACAACCTCCATATGATTCGTAGGATTCAAAATCATGACCGAACGAATATTAATCGAAACATCCATTGGGATCTATAGAATTAAACAGAAGTGTCCACTGGACTGCGTAACCCAGAAAACCAAAAGTACTCTCCGTCAGAAATTAAGGTGGGTTGCGAAAGATTCCACTTGGCGTGAGGGTTCCCTGACATTTCTGTTCCTTCGTTTGGTTTTCTTTAGGGTTCCCTCTTATTCTTTTGTTTTGATTCTTCTGGTAGCTAATTGTTTCTTTATTTTGGCCATGTTTTGCCATCCATAATGTCTATATATGTTCATCCATAGTGTCTATAGTATATTTGTCCCAAATCTATGTTGTTGTCTTGAAAATGTGTAAGGTGGTTGAGAAGTCTGTTTGTTTGGTTTGTCAAATTGTGTTTTGTGTTTTGTTTCGGTCACAGCCGACACAGTTTTACCCAGTGTCAGTCCGAAGTGTCAGTCCGGACTCGTCTGTGAGCCGTGTAGTTCGCAGGCAGTGGGGATTGTTTGGCTCCACTTTTAGCCTTAGCTAGGTCTAACTCGCGTTTTATCTCTAAAGCTACTACTTGGACGTCCAAAACTAATGTAACCCAGTTTTGTCATTGATTAACCTTTCATGGCACCTGTATTGATCGCCGCGCGGGGGGCCGGCGGCGGAAAAGAGAGGTATTTTGTGAGGTATTGCCCAGTGAGGCACTGACAGTCAACTGCGCAACAGCGCAGCAGTGAATTGAAGTTGGTGTCATCTTCACAATTGTGCTGTAAAAGTATATTCTATACGACGAAATTATTCAACTTTGAGCTATTTTGACATTTGTCTTATTCATGAATGATAAGGATGATTTCTTTTTGGGCTAGCTACCCCACTAGTACAAAGGGTATAAAAGAGAGAGAAAGCGTAGCTTTTTGGCAGTTGGTTAGTCAATCGCGTTGGAACTAGTTGGGTGCGTTGTAGTTGGGGGCCGGATTCTAAGGCAAGTTTACAAGTGTACAAGTCTCAGTTTCGTGTTCAGACAGTTAACTGGTTGAGGGTATTTCGATTGTTTAGGTGTTGTTGGGGGAGAGGGTAACGCCCTCCCTATATTCTCTGCTTTTCTTATTCTATTTTTGTGTTCACTCTGAATTTATGCTTATTCAAGTTTGACCTGATTTTATATTTGTATATGAAGAATGTAAGGTGGTACAGCGGTGTTTCAATTGCAGTATAGGCAACGGTCGCTTAGGGCTAACTTCTGATTCTACTTCAGTACTCGCTTTCCCTATTTGCTCTAATCAGGTTAAGGCCTAGGCATCACACACTGAGCTCGAACCAAGCAATCTTTATTGAGTCAGTACATCAGTTTATCATTGAGGGTACACACTAACCCTCACACTAATGTATTAGCATGCAATGTGCTCGATACATCAAGGCTGAGATCACGCTTCTCAACGCGACATTTTTTCGACAAATTAAATACTATAACCAAGAGTACATAATGATAAGAGTGTGACAGCAGGCAAGCTCTCTGTTATCAGCTGCAGGTACATGCCCTGTATGCTAACGCCCTACCCCCCCCCACAAATCGGTACCTAGTTAACCCGCCTCACTAATCAAAACCCAGTCAACCACTCCCCCCACAAATCAGACCCTAGTGAAACGACCCTCCCCACAAATCAGACACTAGTGAAATCCACTAGTGTCTGATTTGTGGGGGAGGGGTGGTTGACTGGGGTCTGATTTGTGGGGGGGGGGTTAACTAGGTACCGATTTGTGGGAGGGTAGGGCGTTAGCGTGCAAAGCATGTACCTGCAGCTGATAACAAGAGAGCTTGCCTGCTGTTATACTCTTATCATTATGTACTCTTGCTATAACCAAGAGTACATAATAACTTAGAGTGTGACAAGCGTCAAGCTCTTAGTTATTAGGCTTGGGGACATCATCTGCACGATAACGGCTGACCCCCACAAATTAGACCCATCACTTCAAAGAAATTCGCACGCTATGTTTGTGTGCTGAAGCTCGCAACAGACGCATATTGAACCAACTGAGTAGTTGTGTTTTCTAGCTTTAGAACGTAGGCATCATAGGTTAACGCGGGGGGTCTGGGGGGCCCAAGCCCCCCCCAACCCGGACAAGGTACAAGCCCTATCGCCGTTGGGGACTAGGGGTAACGAAAAAATGGCCAAGGGGTAACCAAAAAAGCCGGAAAAAATTTGTTTTACAGTAAAACTTCAAACATTTCCGGCTTCGCCGGAATTTTGTAGTTAAAATGTTTAATTTTTCGGGAATATCGGGTAAAATTTTGAATTTTTTTTAAAAATGCAAAATTCTTTGCAGATTTTGATAAAAAATTGCAAAATTTGATAAAATTAGCGTTAATTTTTCGAAAAAGTTTACAAATATATTCTTGAGGAACAAACCCCCCTGAGAATTTTTGTTCCACGTACAAGCCCCCTCAAAATGTTTTTGGGACAAGTCCCCTCAAAATTTTTTTGGGACAAGCCCCCCCCCAAGACCCGACCCTATGTTAATGTATGGTAGGCATAGCGCGCGAATTTTTTTGAAGTGATGGGTCTAATTTGTGCAGGGGTCAGATCGTGCAGATCATGTCCAAAAGCCTAATAACTAAGAGCTTGACGCTTGTCACACTCTTAGTTATTATGTAATCTTCCTATAACTTAGAGTTGTAGGTTGGACAGATATAAGTTTTATATTACTATGTTGCAGAAAACCATATCTTTTTAAACGATACAATCATTATGTAGTTCGGTTTTGGTTATCTCTTACAAGTTTGTCAATAAATATCCTTTTCAAATTAATACTATGGATTTCATCAATTCTTCAAAATAGCTTATGCCGTTGTCAAAATTATGAGAGATTGCCTCAACAGAACTATATAATTTTGAATCGATAAAAGGATCTCGTTCTACGCAACATAAAAATTAAAATCTGCCTGTACAATCTTCTTCTGAAATAACAGTATTTAACTTGTCGAAAACACCCATTTTTGAAACTGGAAGCGTAGCATATTTACACGGTGAGACACACGTTCTCCTCTTCCCCATATGATTAGCGACCTTAATGTTTCGAGCATATTGCAAACTTAGCGGCTTTGAAAGCGCTGAGTGTTTTACTTTTCCTATTATACAGTCTTGAAGTAACAAATTAAAATAGCTTACATACTGTAACAATCTGACAGGCGGTTTCAGCTTCTTCTGTTTATTGTCTTTCATTCCATGGACCTCTGTACCTTCATCATCCTCGTTGGAAAAATTTAAAGTGAACGATTGGCTCAAAGGGGGTGTCTCGTTGATGATGTTGACGTCATTTACATCGTCAGACTCGATTCGAACACTTTTCCTTTGTTCAGCCTTTGCGTTTTGGATTGATTCAGCAGGTGGTTTGACCTGAGTAATGGCATAACTAATCCCGAATCAGCTTCCGCCGCCGCCTTTGTGTCGCTTTCATCCCTGTTTTCAAAATTTCAGCAAACACGAACTCCGCTTTTTCCTCTGGCTTTTGAATAAGTCGATATAGTTGCGCCTGGCTGGATCCGGTACTAGGATGTCGGGATTGTCCGCAGAAATCGCATAATATCGGAGGCGTAATCTTGAGTATCCTGGCATTTCTCCAATTCGATCAATCTCTGCGAACAATCCCGACCCTAGCTGATCCGAACTGCGAGCTGCGAACAATCCCGACCTGATATCTTGTTGCGGTATCAGCAACTCGTGTTGGCTCCGAAAACGGCGGATTCATGACAGTAACTAGTAACTATATATATGCATTTTTCCTGCCTTGTGAGCACCGCCAAATAACGCGTTCCTCCGCGGTAGCGCCCAGGCTGGCCGAGAGCGTGTTAGGCTTAAAATAGAGCGTGCTTTTACGCGTCTAAGCCTAAGCCATTTTTAAGCATAAGCTCAGCTTTATTAATTAAGCTAATTAGCATTTTCAAAAAATCTTTGCTCACAGAGTAGGCAAAGTTCACATCTCTACTTTGCTTACTTCATTTTACTGCGAAGATCTTAACCTTGGTCTGTTTATGCTTCCTGTGCAGTGCACTGGTGTGCTTGCGTTGTATTGGTCTATCACCTATTACCTTTACGCAATGGATCACCTACTACCTTTACGCAAGTAAAATAGCGTTTTCTATTCCGTTCTCATGTCGACCCTGCAGGGATAACCAGTTACGAATAACTGGGAAGAGCTACTAATGTTGCTGTATGTTCCGTATCTGTTCAGACCGAATCTCCGCAGGCCCCAGCAACTGCTGGCTTGTCTAACGAGGCAGTTGCGTCTGTATCCACGGCGAGCGTCTATACCCAATCGGACTGTGATCTCCTACACCTATCTGTATCTACGGCGAGCGTGTGTACCCAATCGGACTATGATCTCCTAGACCCTTCTACCTCTGCTCCCACGTCAGTAGAAGCTGGGTCACAGTGCTGTCCAGCCACTGTCCCTTCTTCTAATCCAAGGATTGTTCAGGGTTTTTCTGATCCACTCTCCAACCTGTATCAGTTTAATTTCATATATAAAGGTGTCCAGTATAAGTCGGTCGATCACGGTTTTCATAATTTGCGGGCTATTCGATTTGGCCACGCAGGCCTCACGCATCCTGAATGCTGCTCATGGCGGTGTCGCAATTCGCCTTTCTAAGGAGTTGCGCATTAGAGATCGTTCTGAAGAAGACGTAAAACTGATGGAAAGCTTAATTTGTGAAAAAATGGTTCAATGCTATTCCTTCCGCCAATCACTTCGTGACTCGGGTGACGCTCCTTTAATTCATTCTACTTATCCAGCTGACAAATTCTGGGCTTCGGGTCTGCATCATATGGACGTGGAAGGAGCAAAGGTTCCAACTTTACCGGGACTTAATGTGTTTGGCAATATTCTAATGGATTTTCGACGGACTTTGAAGCCTGAATCAGAATAGTCTAACCCTGATATTAACGTTGTAAAGATATTTGTTTGCCTCAGTAAAAGAGTCAATTTAAATTAAAGGAAGAGTTGCTAAGTTCGTGAGTGTGCGCATGTCAAACCTCGTCCTTAACTCGCTTACTCCCTAAACAACTACAGCAGGCGACGGCAGTCCAAATTCGGTACCGTGAGTTTACTGGTTTTTAAGACAAAGTTATAAATTTGACAAAAAGACAAAATAATATTCAGTTCCAAGAAATGCAAGAACATACAGCTCACAAAACTCAAAAGAAATAGAAAATTTCACGAAATTATACACGAATACCACAAAATAATCAACTAACCCAAAATGGGGGAAGGAACAGAATTTCCCAACCAAAGAGAGCAAAAACTAACCCGAAGTTAACCCAACAGTGGGAGACGGCAATTACACCACCCGACCGACCGCTAGAGAAAAATTCCCAAGACTGAGTGCGCAAGCGCTCAATTTCAATGGCGGACTAGAATTAGCTAAGGAACCGAGGTTCCTACACAGAAGTACAATTTTTCATTTATCGTTCGTAAAGATAACACTACGTTTTGGATAATTTTAAGTAAAAATCAAGAAGAGTATCCGAAAATAGTTCACAGATTACCCCCTCTTTTGAAACGCGCGCCCTCGCCGCGGCCTCCAGGCAAAATTAGTAGCCATAAAAATGAGGGTTAGCCTGCGTAACTTAGCTACTAGTAGAGGTAAAACGTCGTTTTAGTAAGCAGAAAAATTAAAATTGTATCTCACTCGAGCCCCTGGCTTTGCCAAATTTTAGGGGTCTGTTTTCGAGACACGGGTGAAGCTACTTCGGCACGTGCCGGACAACACACAAACGTTTAGAGGACATAGACTCAACACAAAAGACAAATAACCCTGCAGCCGCGACGGGAGCGCAGGTCTCAAATGGGAGAGTAACCCGAAAGATTTTAAAGAGATATGGGGAAACTCTATTCAAAACATCACACTACAGGAGTACTAATTCAAAACTATACATAATAGAAACTAAACAACTATACAGTAGGAAATATACTATGAATGACTAAACAAAATAGAATTTTGAACCCCAGCTATATATAAAAAATATGTTATATATATGTGCTCCGGGAGAGGCTACACCGGAGGAAAATTTATAGAAATTTATAAGAAATTGCGCGAAAAGAACGAAAACAGACGCGTACCCAGTCCAGGGAAGCCTCCCCCGGAGTAAGCATATTATGCACGAATCTGATTAAATGCCAAAATAAAGCTGCATAAAAATAAAGCACACAAGTAGAATTGTAGCTGCACCGACAAAATGGCAAAATTGGCAAAGACGAATGGCAGTAACAAAATTATGCATGGTAAACCCGCGGTACAATAAACAGTAGTAAAAACAAAAACAAAACAGTTAGAAACGGAGTAACATACGACATATATAGGACGGACTAGCCGAACTAGGGGGCACCCGAAAAGAAAAATCTAAAAGAAAACTGCAGAAAAAGATAGAAAATTGGGAAAGATCAAAGGAATTTAAAAGGGAGAAATCAAGGGAAAACCCCATAAAGTATAAACCCAAATGTATTCCCCCCAACCTGTTAAAGCTATCAGACAACAATAAAGCGTAGAAATGGAATGAAAAACACACAACACGATTAGAAAAAATGGGAAAAGGGGGAGGGGGAGCGGACGAGTAGGGGACATAACCGGAATATAACATATATCACACACTTGACTGTCATAAAAATATGTACTGATGATTGATGGCAAAGCAGATCAAAGTTCATATAGCATGAAGCAAAAGAGGCTGCCGAGAAACCCTCCGGGAATTCCATCAACCGGACTTCGGACCAACCTCCGGGAGGAGAGCGGGCGCCCCTCGGCGCAAGCCGCTCCGGACCAAACCCATACACCGGTCAAAAGGCAGAACCAGGCCCACACCAAGCACCCGGGCCTCTCCAATAGTAGACACAAAACAGCTCGCCTAAGGGAAAAACACTTTACACAACAGACACATTAGCAGAAAGGGGAACTCGCCGCAGAATGGGGACTGGGGGGTGAGGGAAGGGGAAGTATGTTATAGTAAACAAAGACAAACAAAAAAGGAGTAAATACGGCATAGTATATGGGATTAACATACGGCACGAGGCCTACAGTAGACAAAATAGCAAAAATAGCATTATAATATAAGGCACAATGGCCACAGTCACAAATATAAGGCACATCGGCCTAGACAGTACAACATAAGGGCCCGATTAATTTAGGGAAGAGGGGAGGCGAGCCTACGGCTACTGCAGCCTGGAGAGTATCCAGACAACCAGCGACCGTAGACTGCGCCGAAATCAAAGAAAGCGAAAAAATAAACTACGGAATCTAAGATGCCGGTCCGAGGTTGACCGCCCACCCTTGCCCGGCCAGAAGCCAGACACAGGCGACGAGCAACCACGGACCCGCCGAGATACGGGACGGTAGAACAACCCCAGTACTATTGCAAATAAAAAATTTAAAGTAAAATTTTGATAAAATAGAGTAAGTAGTCGTATACGGGATAAAAAATAAAAGATGTGTAAGAATTCGCAAAATTTAAATCGCTTTTGAAAAGAAGACGCCACTTTTTATTGAAACGTTAAAGGCAAGAAGAGTCAAATAAGAGAATACTTTTATCAGACAAGAAAATCATGTGCGAAAAGACATAGTCCAATTTGTTTCCCGAAAAATAAATGCTAGACCACATATAAAACGAAGAACAAACCCCCCCCCAAAACAAAGCAACAACACCCCCCGCAGTACGGGCCACGTGAATATCCCACCCCGCCACATAGACAAACACAATTACACAGGGGCAGGATACCGAACCGCTTCCCGGAGGTTTTGCTCGGCCTCGCGGACCGACAGCTCATGAGGAAGCTGTGGGAAAAGTTCCCGCCGGACGATCATACAGATTTTGCCCATCCAATTCTGCCCCTTCGGATTTTCGGCAGTGAGAACTTCACGGCGGCGGGCCGGTGGCATAGCCTGCAGTTCCAAGGCGTCGTAGCCACAACTCCAGTAGGAGTCACCAGGCACCGCTTCTACCAAATAGGCCACGCCGGTGTCGTGCAACCAGCGGCGGAACTGAGGACAAGAGGCCGCTTTAGCCCGGATGACGTCAAGCATTATGAGTGCTCGAATCAAAGAACCTGGACCCGTTTTTGCGTGCCACATCTGACGCAAGGCAGATTCTCTCGGAATCCATTTATCCATAAACTCCTCAGCCAAATACTTGGCTTGGAACGGGCACTCCATGGAGGCCACGACTCGGGCCGGTTCCTTGAGGCCAAAGAAGTCCTCGAACTTGCGCCAATGGTACAACTGTTCGGAGGTACCGAATTTTTCCTCCCCCCATTGGATGTAGACGGGGTCGTTTGAATTTGACAAGGGATCGGGTTGGACGATCCACATGTTGGAGGCCATATTACCAGGACCCTTGAACCAGATGACTTGGCGATTCATAGCAGCTTTATGAGCCTGATTGTGGGAATGAGCCCAAACTTTGGTGACCGTATCCTCCGCTAGAGTAGCGAGATCTTTGGTGATCTTCACGATAAATTTGACATATTTAGACGGCGGGCCACGAGCCGTGAGATACAGAGGATAGATGTTGATAAACGGGAAAATTTTGGCCGCTGCAGAAGCCGTGGCAGCCCACAAATTGGCAGCCTGCCCTACCAGGCGAAAGGAGTCGAATTCCAGGACACCGCGACGGTAAATCGGAGGAAAGTCAAACTTAACAGTCCAACGATAGCGGTCCAGGGTTGGGTACGGAGATCCGTCTGAAGTGACGAACTTGTGCTCCGTAGGGGCGAAATGCACCTCTCAGCCCGGAAAAAGATTCCTGATGCACTGCAAAAAGCTATCATAGACATTGTCAGTCACAGCAAAAGGAATTTCATTACGACGAAAAACGTCGTCCCAGAAGTTGTAGATTGCGATGAAATATGGGTTCAAGGAGGACCCGTCAATTTTGGACTGAAGATTTGGGAGATGAGCTATCTGCCAATAGGGCTCCGAGTGGATCCGGAAGGGAACCATATGCGGGTAGTGATGGATCAGGTAATGGATACCTGGCCAGAAAGCTTCGTCAGCCCTCTGAGGCCCCGTGTAAGGCTGGGTGCCACAAGGCAACTGCTTGTCAGAATCAGCAAAGTTGGGAGGACACTCATTGAACTTTTCTAATCCCGGAGGGATTGTGGCTAAGCCGCGTTCGCGAATAATTTTGGTGGCCTTATACGGCCCTGCCAGCGGTGCCACAATGTACTGCGGGCGCTGGTCGACTACAATAGTAGGGACTGTCTCAGAGGAAAGGGAACCCGTCACCAGGCCTGTCAAATCCAGAACCAACTTACGTGGAAACAGGAAATGGGACTCAGGCCAAACAATCTGCCTATCCGCTGGAAGATCCTCAAACGGTGAAACCTCATATGGCGAAACCTGAAGAGGCGGAGGCTGCGGAGGCGGCACGTGTAGCTGAATCACCGGTTCCTCCTGCATAGGAACATCCAAAACCGCAGGAATGTCCGGACGGTGGGATGGCCCAGGTTGATCCGAGACGCCCACGACCCGCACTACCGGAGCAGACGGAAGCTCGGAACCGGAGGTAGACCGCGAAGGGCCCGAACCCGGAGCCACAGCGTCCGACCCACCAGATAGCCCAGAGAGATTTAGATTCATCAAAGACGACAGTCCTCCGGCCGACGTATCCAATAGAGGGTTAACCGGGGGTTCCGGGTAAAAGATTTTGAATAAATTTGGCACGTGAGCCTTATCAATTTGAATAACAGCGTGAATGAAAGCCAAAGGTTTCCAGGTAGGTGGAATTCCCAATTTGTTAAAAATTTGGAGTTGAGTCAGCCCGTATTGTTCTAAAGCAAAAAGCTGTTGTGGGGTACTGATATCAGGCAAAAGCTGAAAAAATGAGTCCTGAGCAAGGCGACGAAAGGTGTCGTCAAGCCCAGAAACTGAAATTGACATATCTAAGGCCGGAGAAAGACCAATTGGGTGAGGTCGATGGGGGTAGAAAAACGCAGGGGTGGAATAGGAACGGGCGGAAGGGGGAAGTCAACCCCTCCTGTCGGAGCCGGAGAACTGGAGCCTGAGCCGAAGAAGCAGGAACCGCAGGGGGCTGGACCACCGGAGCCATCCGCACCGAAGTTTGCGAAACAGGCGGCTGTTGTCGCGGAAACCTCGCTCGAACCGGAGTGGAACTCGGGAGAGAAAGCGTCACAGGTGGAGCAGATGTCGGAAACAGACTAGAGGTCGTGACCCCAGGAGTACCGGGACCACGATCAACAAAATAGCCACCACCCGGAATAAGACTAAAGTCCATATTAGAAGGCTCCGACTGAGCAGAAGTATGAGGCAGGCAATGCGTGAGAAACTCTTGACTGCTAGACGCACTTATACTTGACGAGGATGGGACAGGCTCCGCAATAGAAACCTCCCCCGTAGAAGTTTGAACCACAGGTTTGCGAAGTTTTGTGGTCTTCACCGGAATAGAGACTGAAGCCGGCGGAAGCAAATTCGGAGCGGGCGCCGGGAGCGGCGAAGCAGCAGTAGCAACCGGAGCAGCGGAAGCAGCGACAGCAGCCGAAGCAACCGAAGCAGCGACAGCAGCCGGAGGAACCGAAGGAGCGGCTGACGCAGCAGTCCGGGCGGCCAGTTTCTGGAAATATTTGCGTGAAGCTTCAGCAGCCTCCGCAGGAGCAGGTTTTTGGGGCAAATCCGCATACGCGCCCAATAGGTCATCCATGTGAAGGGTGAGACCGGAGCGTGCAGGAACGGAGCGATTCCTGGAATGAGGAAACCGCCCAGAACCGACCGCGCCCGCACCCGACCGTGGAGGAGACCTAGAGCGAGCACGCGGGTGTTCGTCAATTAACAAACGCCCAACAGACGTGTCCATAGGTGAGAGTGGAGAGTGAGGAGGAGTCCCCGGAGGAGAAGTTGGAAAACTTGCCAAATTCAACTGACTTGGCTGATGATCTACTGGTAGTTCCTCCGGGTCCTCATTTTCCTCAACCGCCCGGAAATCGTGCTCCTCCTGGAGTGCCTCCTTGGCAGGCTTCGCAGCTCCCGGAACCTTTTGCGCCTTAGTACCTAACACCGGCGGATTTGCCCGGAGGGGCGCGGAGACAAAAATTTCCTTATCCCGGACTTCAACCCCAGGAATCCGAGGGTTCTGTGCAGTAGAGACCAAAAGGTCTGGGCGAAGGAGTGCCGAGATTTTATCACCCTTACTTCTACCCTTGTTAGGCTCAAACTTGAGAAAAATCATCTGTGTAGGGTCGAAAGGAGGATCCACAACCGGAACAGGCTTATTGACAACAGGCAAACTCGACAATTCGCGCAATGCCTTTTCCAGACCCTTCTGTCCATAGGACCGCTGTTTCCGGAGCACTAAAAAGTCTTGTTCTAAGAGAGGAGAATAAAGGCACAGCATATGCACAGACATATACGTATCCCTAATCTGGACCAGCCCGTACTCTAGAACAATTTCTTCCTGTAAAGGAGTGACAGAATTGTTAAAAACCTACTTTACTGACTGTTAATCCACCCTAAATTACCTTATTAGTCTTTCATGAATGATCAACGTAATCGGTATAAACAGCAACCATCTAGCTTATATAAGGTAGCTTAATTGCTTATGTAATCAGTTGTAGTGTAATCGTCGTTGTGACCAGTCGGCCTGTTGAGCCATCCTTTGTATTACTGCCATATTTCTTATTTGCCATTAAAGAGTTCGTAAGTTCTTAATAAATTATGATGGTTATTTATCTTTATTAGGGCATCTTTAGTTAGGGATACTTAATTTCTTTGAAGCGAGTTGCACTCTAGGTAGGACCTGAGTAGAACCTGCTATCGTTTCGCCATCTAAGTACCGGTTTGGTTGCCGGACAGTAAACCGGTAGTTAACATTTGGCGACCATGACAGGACCACTGTCCGGTTTGCTAAATTGAAAATGTTTCAAATTTCGTGATTTTTCAAAAACGATTTTTGAACTTAATTTTGCGATTTATTGAAACAAGTTTGTATTTTTAGAATCGCAAAAATTAGGAGAATCTTTTAAACCGCTTTTTAGTTAAGTTTGAAGACTTTTAAATTCTCCTATTGTGTAGGGTGCAACTCTGAAAAATGTCAAATTTTGAAAAGTCGGGAAAGTCCGTTGGGGGACTTGTCCTACCCCCACCCCCACCCCCCCCCCCCCAGAAGTTTTGAGTTGGGGGACGGCTTAGAAACTGATACTGCGTTATTGGGGCAGCCCAATAACCTATTTTGCAGTAAATTTTAGGTCGATTTAAAGAAGGATCCTAAACCCCCCACCCCCCACCCCCAAGACGGGAGAAAAATTTTGAAAATTTTTGTAGTTAGGAAAATTTTTCGTGGGCTTTTCCACAACTTTTGTGCCGAATTTTCTCGATACTGAGAAACCTTGACACGAAGGAGAAGCAACAGAAGCTGAACTTGGAGCATAAATTGCAAAATTATTGCAAAAATTGCCAAGTTTTGGTAAATTTTTGTACCCCCCAAGGGCAAATTTTGTCAAAATTTGCTAATTTTCGCCTAAATAAAATTTGTGGGTACTCCCCAAGTGTTGTATAATTTTTGGGGTCCCGTAATTGCTAGAATTTCGCAATTTTAGGCACTTTTTGAGCAAAATTTTGACCCCCCCCAAACCCTCCAAAAGGTTAATTTTCGTCGAATTGTGGCAGATTTTTTTCTGAATATTTTTCTGGGAACCTCCCAAGCGTCGTATAATTTTTGGGGACCCATAATCGCCAAAATTTCGAAGTTTCGGAAATTTTAGGATAAAATTTCGAAACTCCCAATCGACAAAAAAATCGATTTTTGGACGATTTTTAGGCCGAATTGCTTCAAATAACGACCGTCCTAGACGCAAAGCGTCGTTCTAGGAGGATTTTCGACCGATTTTTGTGTCAAAAACGTAATTTCGATTTGATTTTGTACTCCCCCCACCCCCCAAATCACCAATTTTTGGACATATTTTGTTGAAAAATTTTCATTATCAACGCAAATGTCCTCCATAACAATATTCCCAACCCCCCCCTACTTGTGATTTAATCAGGAACGTTATTTTGTCTTTTGAAGCAATTTTGCCGACGAATTTTGCAATTTTTTTTGTATACGTATATAAGGCCGATTGAGGTCAAATTTGTGTTATTTTCGACAAATTTTTGAGGTTTTTTTTGTATTTTTGGGTAGATTTGAGGCAAACTTCGGTTTTGTGCGCGCGTAAGCATTAATATCGGAGCAGACGCATATTGTGTTGGTCTTGTTTTTCTGAAAAAAAAATGCATTTTTAGACGGATTTTTGACGAAATTTTGACATTTGGAAACATACGTACTTTAGAAAACTGTTAGTTTTGGTCGATTTTAAGCAAACAGAGGGTCGCACATGCACTATATATGCTGCTTTCGTGTAATTATGCCCATTTTGGGAAAGAAATGTGCCTCCTCCCCAGTTGTTTTCGTCGACAATTTTCACTTTTTTCTGTTTTTGAGCAAATTTTGCTATTTTTTCGGCGCAATTCCATTTTTTCTTCTGAAACGAAGTATTTTTGTCAGTTTTGCGTTGGTATACGTACAATTCGTTGTTTTGAATACATTTTGACGTGTTTTTGTAGCCAAGTATACGTAATACGTATATATCGACACATTTACGGTTTTTTTCGGCATGCCCCCCGAAGTTGCTTTTCTTTTTTTTAGATTTTTCTGTTATAATTGTTGACTCGGTTTTTCTTTTTCGATTTATTAGTCCATTATAGTTTGTAATGCGCAATTATAGCCACATTTGCCGCAATAATTTGTCTACAAGACAGTTTCGTTCTTGTTTTTTCTGTCACAAAGTTGGCCATTTAATGGCTACGTGTCCCATACGTACGTATAGTTTTCGATCCCGATTTTCGTTTAATGCACATTCACGTGATGTTTCAAGCAGTTTACGCTATCCTAATTCTGCGTTTTCACGTAAAACTACGAATTTTTCATCTAATTTGTCGTTTTCACCGAGATACGTACGTAATCCCAGAAATGGTTTTTCTCCCCCAAGTTTGCTCAGTATATACGTTCCCCCACCCATCAGATGTTTTTCGTGGGGTTTTTTCTGTTTTCCAAACACGAATTCAGACCATTTGAGAAGTATAAATTATGGAATTCGCTATAGTGACAATTTCGCCCCCCTTGCATATCCCCAATTTCAAACTGTTTCTGGTCGAAATTCAAGTTCTGCGCACAGAAACGAATCCAATGTTATTCCTAGTTGTGGCCTAGTAAACTACACCAGAAACAACCATTCTTTTCGTCCTAACCCTCAGACTTCTTTTTCTAGGTCGAAAAATCCATCGAAAAACGGTCATTTTCGAACCTTTGATGTACGTCCAGATTTTTCGGGCGAAAAATTTTTTGCGAAGTGGCAGAACCAAACAAAGTTTATGACTAAGAGTAGCTCTATGAACTGCTACTATAACCGATATTCGTTTCCTAGATTTGTTTCTCCAAAATTTTTTACAGGCCAAAACGTTTTTCAATATGGCCATAGTGCTATTTGGCCCGAATCTCAAAATATTTCTGGTCGATTTGCAAAATTGGGCCCTCAGAGTCAAGTGAACAGTAGTTTTAGGCCAAGCACCATGCGCTGGAACAGAATTTCACGTTTGTATTCCTCGAATTTTGCTTCTTGTGGTCGAAATTTTGGAAAATATACGTTTTTGACCCCCCAAAACAGGTCATACCTCCCCAAACGTAAATCCACTTGTTTGAACGGGTTTTCTTCGAATAATTTTGATAAGTCCTACGGTATTTCGAAGCAGGCAGATAGTCTGGGCAGAAAATGCCAAGACCATAATTTTTCGTGCTCAAGGTCCCAGGTTTCGACTATTTCAAATTCGACCTTATGTTCACTGGAGTCTGATTATTTGGACAAGAGCCATGAAGCGACTTCTTCAGGACACAATGGTCTCAATGATGGCATATCTCTTGCTGTGAAAGACTTGGAACACTATGACCCTTGCATGGACTTTATTGGAACAAGCATTGCCCCTTCCATTAATGATGAACCTTTGGATTCTGTACTAAGTTATCAGCAGCCTACAGTTGGAAAGGCTAAACAGAGTGGAAGTCTCAAAGCAAAGCAAGATTTGAAGACAAAGTGGATACGTGTCCCTGATCCTGATTTCCCTGGAAGACATTTAACTATGGAAGTATACGTATTACCTTCAAGTGAAGATTCTTTTGAACAGTTAGAGAATGGCAGAAGCAAAGTGAAATCTAACAAAGCTCTTGCGAATAGTGGCTCAATGAGTGATACTTCAGCTTTTATGGGAACTGTATTGACTATTGCCCCAAAGAATTATGATTATGGTTTGGGTTTATTGTTTGATGAAGAAAAGGGCAATTCAAGTGCTGAAGATGTGGAAAAAAGCACTTATGATAAGCTGAAGCAAAATACGTATATGGAAAATGGACTTGGTTTGGAAAAGTCCGATATGATTATTACTTCTCAGCCACGAGCTTTGTCATCGCCTTTCTCTACGGTCAGATCTTGACATTAGATATACGTATATAGCAGATGTACGTATAAAAGCCGTAATGAAAAGTGGTATTATTCTTTACGGTCATCGGGTTGTATATCGTTATTTTTTGCGTGCTAAGTGCAAGTTTTCCTTCACATAGTACGTAGCTACCCACAATGCTCCTAGTCGTATAAACATATGACTAGTGCTGTCGTCTGGTAGCGTGTATCGCTTGTATTTTGTTTTTCATATTTTTTACTTTTCGCACTACTTTTGGTCTAATTCTACTAATTGTTCATCTGAATTACTTGAAAGCTAATCTTTGTGGAATTTTTTTTACTAAAGCAGTTGTTTTGCTAGTTTACTACTTTGAAGTATTGGAAGTCATTTAAAAGCAAGCAATTTATTAATTTGTTGTTGTTGTTGTGTTGAAGAAGAAGAAGTAATCTTCAGAGGCTAAATATCTACATGTAATCTTAAAACGCCTCATTATTTTGTTTCGAAGACGAATTTACTGGTATTCAGTTGGAATTAGCTTGCTATAGTCAATTTGTGAGTATTTTTGATAGTACGGATAGTGCATAGTCACTTTTACATACGGTTTGTTATTAGTCAAGTTTAGTATTTTGTGCGCATGGATTGCGAGAAGTCACTTTTGTACTGTTAGTCAGTTTTGGTTTTGTTTTTCTTTATTAATCATGATTAATCAGAGTTACAGTTTTTCGATTCTTTATTAATTTGGCATTTATTATTCTACTTCATTGTTTTTGTATTTTGCATTTTGTATCTGTTATCAGTAATAATATGCATATACAGCAAAAAGCCCATAAAAAGAATGATGCTGTAAATAGAGACGCAGAGAAAATTCAGGCATCTCAAAAGAGGCAAAACGAGTCCTATATATATTAAAAGGACCAATAAAAATAAGATGCCAGCGTCTATAAATATGTGTGTTTAGTAGCTAGGTTTTTGTTTTTGTTTTTGTTGTTTTGTATTTTGTTACGTAAACCAGCAAGCTAATTCTTTACTTCTTTATTTCTGTAATTCTGTAACTTCGTATTTTGTATTCTGTATTTTGACTTCTTTCGAACTTTTTGAACTTTGAATTTCTCGTTAATTCTAAAAATTTGTTATAAAGCTTCTTTATTCTAAATTCTGTTATGTTTCTCTTTGTATTTTCACTGTATTCTATATATTTGCTTTGTAATTTTGGCAGTAGATTAGAGCAGTATACTTATTCTCTCTTTTTATTTTAACACCTAACTCAGCTCAAGCCATTTCGGTGTAAAGTAGCTCTTATCTTTTGTAAACCATCTTTTCTTTTCTATCTTGAATTTAGTTTTTAAAATCTCGGACAAAAAGGGTACTCAAGATGTATTTATGTGTTTGGTGTAATTAAGTAGTTTTTTCTTTTTGAGTGAAGCTTTAGTCAATTGTAAAAACGTGATCTTGTAAAACCTTAGAAAATTCTTTTCTTTTCTCTTTTCTATCTCTATCTTTTCTCTTTTCTATTAGATCTTTATTTACAAAACTTTGAATCTCTTAGGTTGACTACGAGTAGTTTTATGGTGGTGAATGCTTTATCTATTTTCAGCTATGCAGCTATATTCCATCTCGAATGCATTCCACCCAACGGTGCTTCATGCTCAATCTCAAGGCCTTACATCAGCCGACATCTTTGAGAATTATTTAACTGCCATAATATTTTTGTTCTTTTTGATTTGTGTCTTTAAATTTTGTGCTTTATTTTTGTCTGTAGTTTGTTAGTACGTAGTTAGTTAGATATTTTCTCTATTTCTGTCTATCTTTCTTTGTGTGTTGAGCTTTGATTTTGTATAGTATTTGGATTATTTTTGGCTTTGTCAGGATAGGATATGTGTTGTTTTTTTGTGTTTTTACTCGATGGTACTCGTATTTTTTGCCAGGGGATGAAGCTGTAATTTGAAATTAGTTATAGTGGTTTTTGTGGTTTAGTTGTGTGAGTTTAGGTTACTTTGAAATTTGCTATCTTTCGGACAAATTAAATTCTTGAACTTTTCTTATTTTGGATCTTTAAGTTAGGTTTATTTAGGGTTTATTTAGGTTTGTTTGTTGTGTTGAAATTTGTTTTCTCTAAACTACCATTTCGGTAATGCAATTCATTGATGCTAAGGGCATTTATGCCAAGGTCCAAGAGTTGAGTTAGAATGGATTGTACTGATACGGTAGTTTCTGTTCTGCTTATTACCTTTATCTGTTGAATCTGTGAATCTGTAGTTTATCTGTATTGTTTCTTTTTCTTTGTATTGTACAGTAATTGAATTTTGTATTGTTAGCGTAAGCTATATTTATCTATAAAATGTACAGTTTGATGCCATGTAATAAGATTCATTATCAACCTATTTGTTTGTCAGTATTATGTCGTATTTAGCTTTCTTTTTCACTGTTGTAAAGGTAAGATGTATTGAATCTGTTGTAAAGGTAACTTGTGTTTTTGACTGTGTATAGGATAATTGTCGTATATTAATCTTGTAAAGCAGTGAATTTTTGTATTGTGCGCGCTATATAAGTACTTGTAAGTGTGATTGATTTGTGTGTATTGTGGTTTTGTGTGTTTGTGTGGATTTATTTAATAGTGGCTTTAGGGTACTTGTTTTTCTATTGTGGGATCTTTCTTCTTCTTAGTGAACTTACGTTTCTTTTTGTTTTTCTAAATTGGATTACAGTTAGTCTAATATTGTTATCAAGTTTACGTTCAATGTGAAACATCTACCCCTACGTTTCGAGGTTACTTGTATTTTGACTACCAATAGCTACCAAATCTTTCTTTCTTTGAAGTTCTTTCTTTCACTCTTATGTGGGCATCTGAATGGCGCACAGCACGGTGTTGCACGGTTTAGGTCCGCTCATACGGAGTTGGAAATGGGACTTTACTTACTTTTTATTCTTTACTCGAATTACGGTAGCACTCTCGTTATCTTGGAATTTTATCAGGCGCTAAAATCATTTCCAGGGGGATGATGTTAAAAACCTACTTTACTGACTGTTAATCCACCCTAAATTACCTTATTAATCTTTCATGAATGATCAACGTAATCGGTATAAACAGCAACCATCTAGCTTATATAAGGTAGCTTAATTGCTTATGTAATCAGTTGTAGTGTAATCGTCGTTGTGACCAGTCGGCCTGTTGAGCCATCCTTTGTATTACTGCCATATTTCTTATTTGCCATTAAAGAGTCCGTAAGTTCTTAATAAATTATGATGGTTATTTATCTTTATTAGGGCATCTTTAGTTAGGGATACTTAATTTCTTTGAAGCGAGTTGCACTCTAGGTGGGACCTGAGTAGAACCTGCTATCGTTTCGCCATCTAAGTACCGGTTTGGTTGCCGGACAGTAAACCGGTAGTTAACAGAATTATCAGAAAGATAGGAGCGACGAACTCTGTCCGGAGGGTACTGCAAAAGAGTCTCCTGAAACCACTTGAAAGGCCGATCCAATCTCGTGCCAGGAGACGGCGGCTTCGCCGGATATGAGGAGATACCCTTTTGAGGATCACCCTTAGTATTCCAAATATGCGGGCCTTTCCGATGACATGGACCCCGCTGACGAAGACCAGAAGACAAGGACCGCTCCGCAATGTAGTCAGCAAGATGATTCAAATCAACGATGGAATTTCTAGCATCGATGCCCAAGGTCGTGTTCAGAGTCCGGACCGTATCAACAGCACCTATAGCAAAAATTGGAAAAGGCGTGTTGTACAGGATAGGCTGCATGCCGTATCTGATGAGGGACCAAGAAGGGACATCCATATAAATTCGAGGAATCAGAAACATAAAAACCTTGAAATTTGGATCGTGCGTACATTGGCTAGGAGCATAGAAACAAAGTGGATCAATTTCAGTAGAAAATTTGAGCGGATGGGCCGGGACTGCAATCAACAAGATGGAGAGGGCTTTTTCCAGTAGACGAGTCTGGGAATGAACCTTGATGTTTCACGTAGGAGAGAGTCAGAAAACGAGCACTATCTGCCATTTTATAGATGTCCTGAACCTTGGCGTAGAGCTGCTGGAGCCTAGAAATTATCGTGATAGTGTCACGAGAATCTCGAGGTTTTAAACTACTCGGCTCCCTTGCCCATTTCTGCACAGCGGCCTCCCAATTTTTGAGTTCCTGGGATTCAATGAAAGCCGGGATTGTCACAGGGTGAATTTCCCTATGCCTCAAATTTTCATCCAAATCATCTCTGGTGAGGGGAGAATTCGTGTTGGTCTTGGGCTCCTTTGAGGACCTCGCTGCTGCCTCTGCTGCACGACCCAGAACAGAATTACCCGCTGAACCTGACGAAGAACCGTTGCCCGCACAACGGCGCAGACGCGGGGTCTTCGACAGGTTAGGGGGAAACGCCTGCGTCAGATTGAGGGTAGCGTCACTGGCGGCTCGACCCCACGTAGAGCACCCCGGAGAAGACGACGTCGAAGCCTTAGCCCTCTCTAGTTCGGCTTCGAGATAAATTTGGACTGTGGAGGGCTGATCGTCCTCCTCCTGAGCAGATTCCGCCTGCTGAGCACAACCTCCAGGAGCATCCGGCTCCTCTGCCTGATCCGAGTCACGTTGCATTACACAAATTTTCAGAAAATTTTAAAGTAGAAACAAAGTTATCAAAATTTGCACTACGAAAAGAAAATAAAACTACACATATACCCACAGTACAACAAAACTAAATTATAACACGAAAACAAATACCACAGTTTTCACAGGTGAAATGACATAGGCCCGTAGGAACACAACCAATTTTTACCTAAACACAAAACAATAATGCATTAGTAACGTGTAAACATGCATAAAACAAAGTTAGCCAAATTTTATAAAAGCAAATAAAAATTCGTTTTAAAGGCAAAGTTTGGGCGTCCAGTGTTCCTCCAATACTGGCTCACCAGGACCGAGGGCGCAAGCACTGATTAGAAATGTCCCACCACCAATAAGAGGTGTCCGATCCAAAAGCTGGATGGAGTGGACGAGGGTTTCCCGGTATTCCAAACCTAGTGTTAGTGGTAACACCCGAACCATGGTACATCATGGTGAATTCCCCGCGGTGAAAGACACGCGGAGCCCGTTGACCACAGGTTGGGCAATTATCGATTCTGGCAAATTCCGGCGAAATAGGCCCAGAAATGTACCCCTGCGGGGTTTGATGCAAGGCGATAATATTTGGGACCCCCGGAGGTGGCCGTGTAGGCGGCGGTCGTGGCATCACGGGACGAGGCACCAGATAAGGATGCACGCGCCCAACAGATATTGGGTGCCTAACCACAATATGGACCGGAGTCCCTTGGGGAGGCGCCCCCGGACGGACCACACGCAGAGAAAAGGGTGGCGAAAGATTTGGCATGAAATGTCTTGGTGGGGTAAAATCCCCAATTGGTTGTCTCGGTCGAATCGGAATGGGGTAAGAATGTTCCTGGAGAAAATTGGGGCGAACATGTGGTGCCCTCTGAAGAATAGGCAAATTTGGCAATGATGAAGACGCCGAAATTGTGGTGGTGATTCCTGGGTGGGGTCGGGGGTCGAACAGCACCACGAAAAATTGGGGGGTGGGAGGGTTTCAAATTTTGGGGGTGGGGGGGGTTCAAAATTTTGTAGGTGTAGGTTATCAGAATTTTGGGGGTGGGGAGATTCAGAATTTTGTAGGTGTGGAATTTCAGAATTTTGGGGGTGGGGGGATCCAGAATTTTGTAGGTGTGGAATTTCAGAATTTGGGGGTGGGGAGATCCAGAAAAGTGAACTCCCGAACGTCGCGGCACAACTGGTGAAGAAACCACAACTTGTGGGGGTGGGGGAGGGGGTGGATTTGAACTATAAGGGGAGTCGGATTTTGTAAATTTTGGGGGGAGGCAATCCCCCCGTTCCCCCCATGCTGTCGCCCCCCCAAGTTTGCAGGAGACTTTTGAAAAAAATGGCGGTTCAAAAAACTATCCGTAACTTCCGGCGCCTGCGCATTTGGGGGTGACTCTGAAAAAAGACGAACTGTTTCGTCACGAAGTCTTTTTAAATAGCGAGTAAGCGGGCGAGACGAGTCTGTTGACGAATTTGACATGCTACTCTCCTGAAGGAACGGTCGCCAGTTGTAAAGATATTTGTTTGCCTCAGTAAAAGAGTCAATTTAAATTAAAGGAAGAGTTGCTAAGTTCGTGAGTGTGCGCATGTCAAACCTCGTCCCTAACTCGCTTACTCCCTAAACAACTACAGCAGGCGCCGGCAGTCCAAATTCGGTACCGTGAGTTTACTGGTTTTTAAGACAAAGTTATAAATTTGACAAAAAGACAAAATAATATTTAGTTCCAAGAAATGCAAGAACATACAGCTCACAAAACTCAAAAGAAATAGAAAATTTCACGAAATTATACACGAATACCACAAAATAATCAACTAACCCAAAATGGGGGAAGGAACAGAATTTCCCAACCAAAGAGAGCAAAAACTAACCCGAAGTTAACCCAACAGTGGGAGACGGCAATTACACCACCCGACCGACCGCTAGAGAAAAATTCCCAAGACTGAGTGCGCAAGCGCTCAATTTCAATGGCGGACTAGAATTAGCTAAGGAACCGAGGTTCCTACACAGAAGTACAATTTTTCATTTATCGTTCGTAAAGATAACACTACGTTTTGGATAATTTTAAGTAAAAATCAAGAATAGTATCCGAAAATAGTTCACAACGTTGTCAATTACGGTGACTCGGTAGTAATTCTTTACGATGGTGAATCCTATGTTCCGATCATCTTGAAACCAAAGGCCAGTCAATTTCTGAAGCGTTCTTCTCCCTCACTTTCGGCTTTCGCAAATCCCCTTGAGCAAGGGACTAAGCACATATCGGTTCGCCGTGGGCTCCAGCCAACCCAGCTGTCTATCCTTAACTGGTCGGTAAATGGGTACCACTTCGGTGGGAAGGTAACAGGAGTCTGTGTTCTGGCGTAAGCCTGATGAAGGGCTGGCCCCCTTTCCACAGATGTAGTCAACATTCGAGTTGTCACTCCTGGCTTCGGGCTGAGAATCCGGAGATAAGCACCGGCACCCTATAACCTTCTATAGGTTGGAGTTCTCTCTCCAGGGGTCACTTTACCTTTACCTTTTCTCCCTCACGCTCACTATGTCGCATTCCAGATCATTCTGTTAAGGTATGTAGGCATAGATTTACTAACTTTGCATGCTATAACTGCGGCCTCCCTGGTCACAAAAGGAGGTTTTGCTGCAATGGCCATGGTCTTCCATCTCCCAACTCGACACCTCACTTCTCACACCAATACCCGCCTCGGCCGCCCGCGACACGGCCTCCGTTAATTCCTCTTCTTCATCCTCCTCCCCCACCTGGTCCCAGTGCGAATGGACACCGCAGCTACAGCCACGTTGTGAAATCTGCTCCTGTGAGGCGTACACCTTTGCTGTCTTTGTATCCAAATTTTATATAGGAAGGCCTCCAATTCAAAAGTTAGTACTAGAAAAAATTTGTCAGCTGTCTTACTGAATGCTCGAAGTTTGTTGAACAAAATTGATAATTTCAATATTGAAATAATTGAGGAGTTTAAGCCTGACCTAATTTGTGTAAGCGAAACGTGGTTGCATGAGACAGACCCCGACTCTATTTTGCTTTGTGATAAGTTGTATCATATTTTTAGAAGTGATAGGGCAAACAATCCAAAAGGTGGAGGATTTGCAACGTTTGTAAGAAGAGGTCTAAAATGTCATCGGGTGGACGTTGCGACTGACTCTAAGGTTGATGCAGTTTGTATTTCTATTAAATGTAAGAATGAAACTATTGCTGTATGTAATGTTTACCGTCCTTCGGTAGTTATGTCGGATCTTATTACCTATTTCAAAAGCCTTTTGGAAACACTTACGAATATGAGTGTGCCCTTGCTTATAGTAGGAGACATGAATTTACCTGGTATTAATTGGGTTGACAGTACTGAAATTACAAATTACAGGCAGGATGAATTTTTAAATATGTTCACATCCTTTGGTTTATCTCAGCTGATTCAAGAGCCCACACGTCACAAAACTGTTCTTGATCTAGTATTCGTTAATGAGAACTCTCTTGTTTCCAATATAGCCATCAAGCCTCCACTAGCAACAAGTGATCACAATGTAATCACATTTGGTATACATAAAAACGATACGAACTCAAGAGCGTCGCATGTTTATAAGTACTTGTGGGATAAGGTAGATGAAGGTGCCATTTATGCATTTCTTCAAAACATGAACTGGGCTATTCTGTTTTCTGGGAAGTCTGTTGATGATATGTGGAAAATTTTACGTCTGTTTGCGAACATGTTATTAAAGTTTTTGTACCTGTGAAGCGCGCCTCACAGCAAAAAAGAAGACGTTGGCATTCAAATTTGACAAAGAGACTCCTGTCCAGAAAAAAGAAAGCTTTTCGTTTGTATAAAACAAATCCATCGCAAGTTTTGCTCAAAAGATACAAAGATATTGCTCGAAAATGTTCATCTGCTATTAATAAGGAATCTCTGCAGAAAGAATCTACTTTTTTGGCTAAACCGAATTCTAAAGAATTTTACAGACATGTAAAAAAGGTTCTAAACGGTTCAGATTCTGTTTCTGTGCTAGTTGATGCAGGCAATCAAATTTCTGATGATGTGGAAATGGCAAATGTATTCGGTAAACAGTTTTCGTCTGTGTATGTTGAAGATAATAATGTGCCACCTGCTATGCCTGTAGTACATGTTAGTGCCAATAACATCGATGTATTGTCATCATTTTTTATTACTCGTAATCACGTAATTGAGTCTATCGCAAAGTTGAAAGTAAATTCGAGCAGTGGCCCTGACGGCTTACCAGCTATTCTTGTTAAAAGGTTCTCTACTCTTTTCGCTTTACAAATACAAATGATACAAATGATCTTTCAAAAGTCTTTTGACGACGCATTTGTTCCCTTAGACCGGAAAATGGCCACAGTTGTACCCATTTTTAAAGGTAAATGTAGTAAGTCTGAGGCTATAAACTACAGACCTGTAAGTCTAACCTGTATATGTTGTACGCTTATGGAACGCATTTTAAAGAACGAACTGTATAAGTTTTTTACTTCTGAAAACTTACTAGCAAATGAACAACATGGTTTTATTTCTGGCAGGTCCACTCAAACTCAATTACTCGAATGTGTTAAGGATTGGGTGTTTTATATTGACGAGAAAAAACCGGTCGATGTAATGTATATAGATATCAGCAAGGCTTTTGATACTGTTAGCTATACGAAATTACTGTTTAAGTTGCATCATCACAAAATTCCAATCAAATTCATCAAATGGGTTGAAGCTTTCTTATCTAACAGATCACAAAAAGTTAAGTAAATCAAAATTTCTCCAGATCTTATAGAGTTCTTAGCGGTGTTCCGCAGGGCAGCGTACTTGGTCCATTATTGTTCCTTGTGTACATAAATGATTTAGTGACTCGTATGAACACCTCTCATGTAAAAATTTATGCGGATGATACCAAATTCTATTTCACTTGTAAGAGCGATGACGATTACAGACTCCTACTAAAAGACATTAACAGTGTATTTGATTGGGCAAATGAAAATCAATTGAAGATCGCTTTGGAGAAATGTGTCCTGTTACACTTTGGTTGTAATAACCCTATGCATGACTATGTAATAAATGAAATTAAGATACCTAGTTCGTCGGGTACACGGGATCTGGGGGTGTACGTAGATGACAAACTTAAGTTTTCGGAGCATTGCACAAAAATTGTTACTAAAGCAGCACAGCGCACTAATGTCATTTTTAGAGCCTTTCGTTGTCGAAATAGGGATTTTCTGCGTGCAATGTATGTTACCTATGTTCGGCCAATAGTAGAATACAATTCTGTGGTCTGGAGCCCCCACTTAAAAAAGGATGTAAAAGCGATTGAATCAGTGCAAAAACGTTTCACCAAAAGGATCCCCGGATTGAGCCTAAGACCGTATAAAGAGCGGCTGCAGCTACTTCAGCTGGAAAGTCTAGAAGCCAGGAGGATTAAGGCCGATCTAATACAATGTTATCGTATTGTTAATGGTTTGGACAATGTGGAATTTAGCGACTATTTTATGCATCGTAATAGTAACGGACTAAGAGGGCATAGTTTAATGTTATGTGCTGACAGATTTCGACGAAATGAGAAAAAATTCTTTTTTGCTAGTAGAGTTGTCAAAGTTTGGAATAGTTTACCGGAATACCTCGTGAGTGCCACTTCTCTTGACGTTTTCAAATGTAAACTACAATCATTTGATGTATCCAGATGGTGCCCATGATTTGGCAATTTTTTGTAGTGTGTATGTTTCTTACTGTAATGTTTTATTCAAGTTTTATTTTGCTTAGACTATTTTATTGACCAATATATATATGCACTGGTGATACGTAAGAAGTTGTCTTGCAGCTCTGTATTCACCCTTTCAGTAAACTGTTTCTTACTGTATTGTAAATGTTTGCTGAATAAACTGTTTTATTATTATTATTATTATTATTATTATATATATATATAAATGGATACATATAACAAAAACGGCGTATTTAATGTATAGAGAGGCTGAATAGACTCGAATAGTCATACACTCCTTTTAGGCTTAAGATCCGATCTCCTCAAAGTTACTTTTTGTTTCTGTATTCTTCGCATCCTTTGCATTGTTCCCTCTCTGGAGGAGGAGAGCGCCCACGCGAACCAACTTTAACCACATTGTTCCTAGAATGACGCTTAGATGTGCCAGCGTGATCCTGTACCTTGACCGTCGTCGGTGAAACATCAGTTTGCGGGAACAGTCGGTCCACCATCCACTGACAGCTCGACCTCTACCGTGGGTACTTCCTCCGCCGGACCCCACGGACCCACAACTCGGACACGTTGCCCGCCGTCCTTCAAACTTTCCCCGAAATCACCGGGCATGCAATCCAGCCCCAGTGTCTACCACCACCGGGACGGGGCAGCCACGATTTCCAAACTTCAAAACCGCCCTCACATCTGACAACTTCTGCCTTCCCATACCTGAAGCTGTACGGTCTAGCGCGGCAGTTTCGTGTACCTGCGTCGACGAGACATGACTCGCTTGTCCTACTGCAGGTTTCTTTCCCGAGGTCCTGCCGCGACTCTGCTTGCTGCCACCCGGGCAGTCTGAAGCATAGTGACCTTTTCGATTACAACTAAAGCACACCACATCTTTAGTCTTACCAATTTTTGGAACCAGTCTTCTCCACATAAGCCGATTTAGGACTAGGTTTCCCCTTTGCAGGAAAGTCTTTCCGATCTCCTCTGCTCTGCTTTTTTGCTTCCCAGCAAGAAGCAATTTTTATGAAGTTAAAGCGGTCTTGTGAAGGCATAAAAAGTTAAGCACAAGGTTTTCCATTCACTACGTTGCAGCACTTTTGCTACAAAGACTTTGTTTTTTTGCTTATACTGCCTTAACCACTAGAGATAGATCAAATGTTGTAAAAGCAAAAATTTTCATTTTGGTGTAATGGTTTCCTTAATGCATTTGTGCCTCATAGGCGCCTGGCAGAGCGCTTATACATTTATTCAAGCATTATGTATTAGTTTAAATGGCGGTTAGATAATCGTTCAGTGTTATTGTTCAGTCGTTTAAAACCAGATCTTGATTCCTTTACTTTCGCTGCTCCTCATCTGAAAACACAAGCTTTTGTGTTACATCGGTTTGTGTCTGTTCTGTTGCTGATTTATTTTACTGGAGGATTGAGCGTTCGGAGCCCTCTTTCTATCCAGAATCCAATTAAATCATGGCAGCCTCATAAAGTTCGATCTCCCAGCCCAAACCCTTAAAATAGCCAAAGTCTGAAACTTTTCCTAAAGCAATGTTTGGACAATTTCTGCTCTACAAAAATGCCACAATTTACAAACTTGCTTTCTCAAAACCCGAACTCTCATGCTCAAAATGTCATGTCATAACCAAATAAATATAATTAAATGTTATCTCATCTGGGTTAGCCTATATATTGCTAGAATCACAATCGCGTAGAAACCAAGTCACTACTTCCGCATTCTTCTTCACAATCTGCTTGGGTAAAATATAGCGTAACTTCGACAGGACAATCGCGTAACTTGCATGGAATGCATTGACCGTCAGAACATTCATATTGATAAGGAACTGCAAGTAAAAAGTTACAGCATTTATAAATATTATGGAAACTAGGGACAGCTACTATGGTTACTAGTGATAATCTACACGTCCTACTACCTAATTAATACAATACGGTCAGTTTTTGCTCATACGAAACAGGCGTTTAGCTAATTTCAAAATCTGCTACCTGACATACGTTTACGTCAGATTTTGTTGCAAGCATCCAAAGAGTGGATCCAAAGAGTAGGAGGATTGAGGATCCACTTGCAATCACGGCAATCTTTTAAATGAGCGCATACATAAGGTTCTGCAAATAAAAAATTAAAACTTTTATTACCATGACATGTCCGTTAGGACTACAAATATAGAGAAAACTTGACCAACGAACCAGCGCCGATGAGGCTGTCAAATTCTTGCAATATTTGATTTTTCAAAAAATCATCAGTTTTGGATCTTGAAAAGCAATTTTCGCAGTTATTTCTTCTACCATAAGGAATTGGAGAATACACTGAAGAGCAATGTTGTAGGTCTGGTTGGGAGGATTCGAATGATTGTAAGTTTGTCCGGGTAGGGCGGCCACTGTGTAAGTTAATGGCGGATTAAGCTAATTTCTCCAAAACACAAATTTTCACCCGCAACTTTTCTAAAATGTTTTTAAGCAAATGATGTAATTTTATCACATTTTAATTTCAACGACAACTCACAACTTCAATACAAAAATCCGAAACAGCACCTCCTGAAGGCTGTGCTGTTGACGGCCACATTTTCGTGCACCAAATTAGTTTGTTCAACACCAGAAAAATAATTACCAGCAGTTGTGGAGTAAATCAAGGCTGCAGCCACAATACATGCAAGCCAAAGTTTGTTCATAGTTGAACGTGGTTGCCACAATACAGAGCTAAAAAATTTGAAATGATAAAAGTATCCTCAATCAATATAAAAAATGTTGCTTTTTGTAAGGTACACAATCCATTAGCAACTCAATTTTTTTCTCACACCCTACTCAGTGTTTTTTCTGAAACTATTGAATTAATTAATTATACTTGAAAGCATGGATCAAGAACAAGTTCTGCTTCATACAACAACTTCTTATTCAGTGTTCAAGGAAGGGTGCTGACATTTATACTCCTAACAAAGCTGAAAGTTTCTAGTCTGTAGATAAACCTGGGAAGTTATCACCCTGCCTACAATTCCTGGTGCCTAATAATAAACGTTTTAGTAGAATGGTTATCGTGGTATCCCCAGCTTGAAATGTTCGGTTTCTGTTTTGTTCTGTTTTTGCAAGACTGCATGCGATGCTTAAATTGTGCGCCAGCAAACTTACTAGTTTCAACTACTGCAATGAGTGAGATTCAGCTTTGCAGGAACCAAACAATACGAATGCGAATGGAAAAGCGTCGGCCAATTCTATATTCGTCAATTTGGTGAGCTGGGTTTGAATGATAACAAATATTCCACTAGTATTAGAAATACATTAAATTAAGGACATTGGTGCTTCTGAAAAATATTTTGAAGGAATTTTGTAATATCTAGATATTCCAGACGTCACATTATACCATTCCATAGATCTCATAGGAGGCTATAACATAGTGTCATCCAACATAAATACTTTAAAATTTCTTGTTTGGCTCTATGAAAATATTTACGTTTCGACACAATGAGAGAAGGCAAATTGGGTAGAAGGCAGAGTTAGGTAGAGGGCAGAAGGCATCTTGGTAATATGTACACGGCATTAGCTTTACCCCTACGATTGGAGAGTAATGCTAGGCGAAACACCGTCGAAATTTGGGAAGTTTTTTGGCTCCGAATCGAGAAATTATCTTGTTATGAGAGCGCAGAAGCTAAAATTTGGTGTAAAAATAGACCCCATTGGACTCCAAAAGTCTGCCAAATAAGAAGGAATTCTGGAATCGCAAAACAGTCTTACGCCATTGAAAACATCGAAAAAGTGGCAAAAACCGGCAAAATGGATTTAATTTTCAATTGACTTTGATATTTAAAAGTTGCAAACTCTTCATAAAGCTAGGAAAGCGGTTGCATCGGGTAGAAATCGTTCGCTTACGTATATTTTATTGCTTATCGAATATTTACGTTTGTTTTCGTTTTGTACGTTAGCTGAATATAACAAGGATATAATAGTTAGGTAGTTTAGTTGACTTAATATTCAACTTTGGGGGGGGCTACTTAAATCTACTTTTCCTACTTTGTCCAATTGACCTTGGCACTGACATAGGTATGGGTGTTGTCAAAAAACATCGGGTACTGAAATCTTAGCAGCCCTCCAACGCGCGCAGCCTTTTATGTGCCCGACCCTCTATTTTTCACAACTACCAAAATAATTGATTATAAATTTCTGCTGCCTGTCAGCTCCTGGTTTTAAAGCTGCCATTTGGCATCATGATTTAAAAAATGTGTCCAAATCTATTTGCCCGAAAACCAACCATTGCCAAAAAATGGTGACTCTGGCAATTTTTGTAGATTCAAGTTGACATAAAATTTTTTGCGCTCGGCAGAATTCCCTACCTTTTGGCACAAATCAGTACACCTATATGGCCTCTGTAAATGCCAAATTATGGGTATGTCACGTTAAACTGCACAGCGAGTGCAGAAGGTTTCCGGAAAGTTGGTGATTTGTCTCGAAATATTTCGAGACAACTGGTCATCTTTCGAGACATTTTTAAAATTTTTTGAGACATATTACGTAATTGAATAAAATGTTTCGAGACATTTAAAAATATTTCGAGACTTGTGAAAATATTTCGAGACTTCAGACAATATTTCGAGACTTCAGACAATATTGTGAGACTTCTGAAAATATTTCGAGACGTCTCGAAAAATGGAAAGTTGTTGAAATATAAAATGTCTCGAAATATAAAATGTCTCGAAATATGAAATGCCTCGAAATATGAAATCTCTTAAATTATGGAAAGCTTCAAAAGATAGGTGAAATGAGTTCTCAAAGTTGATAAGATTCCTTGAAGTACAACCAGTTGTAGCCCCAAAACTTCACCAGTGCATCTCGAAAAAGAATCTCTTCGCCGTTTTGCAAGAAAATCAGATATAACAAGTTTGTCTTTTCTACAATTGATGTTTTGAAAGTTAGGGAGTACGGTAAAATCTTCTCTGATCAGTGTAATTTTCTTTTTGTGAGTGCGAAATTAGGTGTAAGTCTGACATGAAAGAAGCTGCTACTTTGCAAAACAATTGCAGAGAAGAAAACTGCATCACACTTCAATATTGTTTGAGCGAAACTAAATAAACAATTTTCAGGTTTCTGAATACAAATTCTACTGTCTCCGCGGTTCATTATCATACCTACAACATAAATACACAATTATGCAGATTTAAAAATGGAATCCCTAAGTTGTTTTTGTGAACATATAAAACCTAATCTTTTGCCTGCCGGCTAATCTAATGTCGAGACTCAAATTAATTTGAGATATCAGCGAGTTGAGTTGAGTCAACCATTAATTTAAAAAAGAACTCACTAAACTCCTGTTTGGAAATACCTTCGTTTCAAAAGTTTAAAATGTTTCGAAGGTTTAAATATTTTGAAATTGGGAGAATGAATAGAAGGATGTTCAACAATGTCTCGAAAGTTTGTGAAAGTTTGTAAATGACTCGAAAGTTTTGAAAGATGTCTCAAAAACGGAGAATGTCTCGAAATATTTCCAGACAATTTTCAATATTTCAGGAAAGTTCTAGAATTTCTAGAAATATTACGTAACTTTCGAGAAACTTCAACAATATTTCGAGTCATATTTCGAGACAAATGGTAAACTTTCAAGACTTTTTCCCAAACTTTCCGGAAACCTTCTGCACTCGCTGTGGAATTTAACGTGACACACCCATTACAATCTATAGCTTGCAATAGAATTAAAATTTTCTTCTCGTTAGCAGAAAATTTATAAATTGCAATCTTTAAGACCTAACAGTCAGCAGAAATTTTTAATCAATTATGTTGGCGTTAATAGAAATGTTGGATCTGCCACATAAAAGTGACAGCTGCATACGGCTGGATTGCTAATAAGATCTCTTTACTTGAGCTACCCCATGGTCTATATCTGTGCCACAAAGTAGACTAATCAGACAACGTCGGGGCAAACCTGTTAACCGCCCCCTTAATAGTGAAAAATATAAGCCATGCATTGACTTCTGACGGAAACAAGCAGAAACTTAAGATATAAGGTTTCATCCACGGCTTCTGAGTAAATTTAAGTACTCGGTGAATCTTTGCCAGCTCAAGACCCAGTGCCAGGTATTGCTTAAGGTTGACATAATGAACAATATAGTTCTTCTTTGGGAGGAGATTGGGGACTAATTTTTCTACCTTTCCTGAGCTTAGGGATAAATCCTTCTTCAGTTTGGAAAGCATATATTCAGTAATAGTCAGAGTTTCAGGAGCTAAGGGATAAGAATTGTGAGAGTCATGCAAATATTGAGGATAGTCCAGATCGATCTCTAGCACATAGCCTGTTTCCTGGTCCATCTGCAATCGTACGAGGACCAAATCCAAAATTATTCCTATCAGAAAAAACTGTAGACGCATTCGAAAATTTAGACTGTTTCCTCTGAAAATGGAGATTATACCGAAAATTTGCTAGTAAAAACCTAGGTTGCTGGGAATTCAATGGCCTAAAGCCAGCGCTCTGATTTTGGAAACGTGAATTTCGAAAAGTTGGACCAGAAAAAGAGTTTCCCTGATGGAAATTGGCTTGATTTGATACCTTCGAATTTTGTTGGATTGGTCGAAGACTGGCTACCGTCAATAGGTACCAATTTTACCCATCGTTGTTGATCTGGTATAAAAAGAACACGTTCCTCCATTTCAGATTGAAATTGCTTTGAGTTTCCAGAAAAACCGTTAGGCGGAAAAGAAACATTAGAGGGAGGGCTTGTACGTACGTACGTATTAGAATTTGGCGTCGAAAAACCATAAAAATTTGGCTGAATGGAGCATGTCATATTTGTACGTACATACGTATTTGCAGAATTTGGACAATTTTCTAAGTTTGTTCGTCCGAATTGATGGATAGGTGGTAACTTAGGCTTTACTACCCCCGCATAAGAAGAGAAGACGGAACAAATTTGATCCGATGAAATAGTCTTCTGGTTGGGGTATGTCTCCATTAAACTTTCCACCACGTACTCAGATGAAGAAAAGACCGAACAAACATTAGGGTTAGAATTCGAAACTGTAGTAGAACCAGGGATAGAATTTTCTCCAGGAGGGGACGAAGTTACTGCGGGTTGGGAGCCCTGGAGTTTACGCCTCCCGCAATCTGAAAATTCTGCCCGCTAGAATTTAAGGGAACTATATAAGAAACATTCGGTTGCACCTGCTGATATTGCTCCTAGGACATAATTTGGAATGCCTGACCGTTAGCATCCATTAGAACATCTGGACGAGAACCGCGCCTTTGAGAGTTTCCACGATTACCCCTGGAACCACGAGAATTATTTCGAGAACAATTGTTGTTACTACTGTTGTTATTGTTCCAGTTTGAGCGCGAATTTTTATTCAAATTTTGGTTTTGGTAGTTGCCGCGGTTATTGCCACGGAAGTTACCACGTCCACGGCCGCGCCTAAAGTTTGAATTGCCTCGATTAGTACGCAGGGCACAATTTGAAGCAATTTCCGCATTCATAGCAAGTCACGTTACTGAGATCACGCGGGGACTGAGCAGATCGCTGGTTAGAATTTTGCTGCTGAGCTGGCGGAGACTGCGTCGAAGTAGATGGCGTAGCTTGAGCTGCAGCAACTGTAGGAGATTCCGTGGAAATAGGAGACTTCGCACTACAAATTTGCGCTTCCCTCTTGCCTCCTATGACGGCATCCAAATCAATTTCCTATTGCGCATTTTTGAGCTTCATATCAAAAAGTTGGGACTGCAGTTTGGATAATTTTTCATCCTATTCCGAGTTTTCGGCGGTAGAAACACTACAGACCTTCTCTTTCGTCTTTGATTCCTTTTTGGAATTGGGAGTGGAGGTCGACGAATCTTGAGTTTGTTCCTCCTCCAACCGCGAAAGCTGAATCACAATTTTAAGCAATTTTTCCATGTTCTGTCCCCAACATTCCATATCAGCTAGGAGTGAGACACCCAAGATTTTCAAATCAGAGCGAAGACCTTTACGG
Source organism: Trissonchulus latispiculum (assembly GCA_030248195.1). NCBI lineage: Eukaryota > Metazoa > Nematoda > Enoplea > Enoplida > Ironidae > Trissonchulus > Trissonchulus latispiculum. Next base: position 65,211 of record JASAND010011151.1, read on the forward strand.
AGCTGTTTAAAAATGTTCACTGCCCTTCCATTTTCATTCTCATTCGGGAAAGCCTTTCGGGCTAAAATTTCCAAGTCAGCGGCAAAATCTTGTACCTTTTCGTCCTTTTTTTGAATACGTACATAGAAATTTCTCGAATGCTCAGCCGCTGTCCTTGTCACAGGTTCGTACAAAAGCTTCAAAAGTTTGACTAATTCTGGAAGTCCAAGAGAAGAAAGTCGATGAAGGACAGTTTCCCCAATTTTGGCTAACAATAGGGAGCGTTTCTTTTCCTCAGGGATTTCGTGAGCACGGATAATTGCCCCAAAACTTGTGATCCATCCCTCTGGGATCAACGTGGTTTCTCTACCGTTATAAAGACTTAAACTCTTGAAAAGCGCAATACAGGTTTTGATATCCGCCATATTTTGCAAATGCTGACGATGCTGAGCTATAGTTACCACAGGAATGATTTGAGCGCGTAAATCAGCGAATTGATAAAAAAGGTTATCCCAATTTTCTCTATGCCTTTGCAAACGCTCTTACGCAAAATTATCGATTGTCGAAATTTTTCGCAAAAATTGGAAAAAAGTCGTCCAAAAACAAGGAAAATAGTCGCAAAATGTCAGAAAGACTCGTATAATTTATCTACGCCTTTAGATGAGGTCGTAGTTGGTATTCCAAAATGGAAACTTCAAAAGTCTACCCAAACATGAAATGATCAAAAATCAACTATTGGGTCACAACAAAAAAATGTCAAATCTAGGCAAAAACACTGGAAATATGATGAAATCGTGGAAAAAGACACCACAAATTATTCCACGACCTTTGTTTTAGTCGTTCGTGACAAAAGATCCGAAAATTGGGCGTTATCAGAAAAAACACACAAGGGGGGCACGCCGACAGAAAAGGAAAAATCTGAAATTTTGGCAAAAATAGGAAAAATCCAAGCAAAGCATAGCAATTCTAGCGTGGCTACGCTCTACGTTCGTGGAATTGACCGTGGAATTCGACAAAATTTGCCAAATCGTTGAAAATTACAGATCAACTACAGTGGGGTCAAAAGCCAAAATCGGAAAAAGCGCCCTTTTTGGGTCTAAATCACAAAAATACTAGGAATCCTGGAATTCTGCAGTTAGGGTACGTTCTACGACCGTAGTTGTACTCGTAGGTCAGCTCAGAATTGACAAAAACACTGAAAATCGAAAAATCACTAGGGGGGCACCGCGAAAAAATGTAAAAAATCGAAAAATCGGTGACAAAATACGAAATTTTCCAAACTTGGACAAAATCTGATATTTCTATGCTCAGAAACGAGTAGAGCACCTACTGAAACCTATAGTGGGGTCCAAATACCGAGTTCCAAAAAATAACTCAAAAAATGAATATGTTCGAATCTCAAAAAAATTTTGACAGGGTTTTTTTAGAAAATTGGCCATTTTCCGGAAATTCTTTGAATTATAGGTCTAGCGTGATGGCGTTGATGTTATCCAATCGTTATTAGCCCTTGAAACTAGAAAAATTGGTTAAACAATAAATTTTTCGTCGATTTTTGGGTCAAAATTGGCGATTTTGGGTCAATATCGATTTTTACCTTTTTTGAACCGAAATCGAAATTTTGGTGGGGGCACGTTTATCACAGCTTGTTTACGACCTAATAGTGCTAAAATGACCAAAAATCAGGTTCCTAATAGCTTTTACGAAAAATCTAGCCCTGCGAAAATTCTATTATTACGTACGTAAGCGACAGTTCAAAATCAAAATGGGGGTCCTAGAAAAAATTCTGTCGATTTAAATTTTGAAAATTCCTACTGGGGGGGTACAGAAAAACACGGAGAATTCATTTCTGGCCACTATAGAAAATTTCAGAGGGGGGTCCAAAATTTTTTGGAAAGTTTTTGGACTCAATCAAATTTTGAAAATGTGGTCCTTAGAGGTGGACCAAAAATATCGCTAAACTAAAAATATCAATACAACGTACTTAGAAACTAATAAACCAAAAATTTAGTAAATTTGAAGAGGGGGGAACCTGAAATTCACAATTTAGAAACCTAAATTTATAATTATATTATGGCTTTTATAGCAGCCCTGGGAGTCAACTAGGTAGGCGTTGCTGCTTCAATTATAATTAATTTAATTTATTAAATTACCTACCCTAAATTTTGGGTGGTGTAGTGATCACCAAAAAGTGAACCCTTCACCTCTCAGATCAAATCTCCCCCAAATTCTGATGTGAATCCGGAGCCCTTTTGACTAAAATTTCCCCAAAGACGGCTCAAAAAATTCGTAGAGTGTCCCCAAAGCCTCCCCAATAGATTCCCGGAGGGGGAAGTCGGTCCCCTAAATTTTCTGGGGGGGGGTCGGTCAGCAGTGAAGTCGTGGAGTTCCCCCGACCACGGTTTCCACGGCAAAATCGGAATAGCTATGTACCGGCTTGCTCATTCTCAATAATTTGAAAAATTAAGAGAAAGGAATAAGCTCAATAGAAACTAAAGAAAACTAATCAAAACTAATTATCTAAATTACAAATAAACAGGAAAAATTGAAAATATCAAAATCGTAATAAATTTCGAAATTTTGGAAGTTCGAAATTTTCGTCAAAAAGTGATGGTCAGCCAGACAGAGTCAAACTGTGCACGCTTGCCATATGTTAATTCCATACCTCAGCTGCCTGGACCTAAGGCGGAATCTAGAGGCGGTACGACTGCAGGTAATTCAAATGACCTAAATCGTTTAACTAAAGGTTCTAACTACCCAAACTAATGCTCATGAGTTACCATGTCGAATGATCGTTGATGATGAGCGGCTAACCAACTACCAATTTCGTGGCGCAACAATGAATTTATTAGGGGACCAGCAATAATACTTCAACCGTTCGGCAACAAATCGAAACACTAACTAATTAGACAGTTTGCTAATTAACGACATTAGCTACAGAGACTGACAACCTTACACAATAGTGAGAAAGAAATAAGTTTTTGATTAAGTCTTGCTTTTAGAGTTTAAGTTGCAACAGTTTAGTTGATTCTCAACATATATATATAAATAAATAAATAAATGTATATATATATATATGTATATATATATATAAATAAATATATATATTTATATATATATATATTTATATATATATATATATATATATATATATATATATATATATATATATATATATGCTCGATAATACAGTGCCAGTTATGTAAAGTGCAATAAATATTTGGTCAACTAAAAACTGTTGTAGGTGTAGATGAGAACGTCCATGAAGTACGTCGAGTGTGCATGAAGAAAAATCTTTTCAATTTAAAAAATTTATTTCAAATCGAAAAAATTGGATTAAAACCCTACAAGTTTAGTACACACAATAAATTGTATTCGTAGCGGGTTCAGTCATATTTTAAAGCAAAAGCAAACAAAAAGTCTGAAAATTCACCAAGTCTTAAATACTAACTTAGTCCTGAACAAAAAATTCGAATATTCACGAATAATTCGAATATTTGTTCATCGAATTATTCGTTAACTATTCGCGAATAGTAAACGACTATTCGAATATTGGTGGTATTCGCGAATATCGAATTATTCGATATACGTCCCATGCTTATTAGCAAACGTGTCAAGAATAAAATCGTGCAAACGATAAAATTTTCACGAATTTGAAATGTTTTGTTGAAACTTTACACGACTTTTACACGATTTCTTTTTGCAGCAATTCTTTGCTCCGCTTTTTTTGCTTCCCAGCAAGAAGCAACTTTTGTTAAGGTGCTGGTATCCTTTTGTGCAGTGCTTTTGTGGTAATTTTTTCGAAACGCTGTAACTTTCGCAATTTTGGGAGTTGGAAAGAGTTTAAACATCATTTTAAAGCTTATTATCTGTACATTTACATGAGCTTACGAAGCTAGCAAGATTAGCAAAAAAATACCAAAAATTTTCTGACATGCTGACATGCTGACACCAAAAATTTTTGAACATCGATTTCTCAAAACTGTGGAATCAGCCAAAATTTTTTCTTGTGCCATGATATGAAGGACATGTGGACCGAGGATCATTTTTTGGATTTGGCCCAACAAGTTTCAATGCTCCAAAAAAATACGACAAATGAGCGGTGACACGAAATTTCACAACTTTGCATTCAGTTTTCTCGCAACTGGAAACGTTTTAGCTCAAACCGAGAAAAAAGACCCTCCGCAATAGTGCGAATCTTCATTTCGCCAAAAATCAAGCGAATCCAATGGTAGTTTTTGAGAAATCGATGTTCAAAACAAAATAATCGCAGTTTTGCTAAAATGGTTTTTCGGCGAATTCGCTAGCTTAAAGCAACGAACTCCAGCGAACAGACATTGATAAAATGTGCAATTGGACGACATATCGATTGAGTATAAATAAGCCAAATTGTCTGTAAGATTTATCAGATTTTATCCAAGTTTGGAAAATTTCCTATTTTGTCACCGTTTTTTCGATTTTTTACATTTTTTCGCGGTGCCCCCCCTAGTGATTTTTCGATTTTCAGTGTTTTTGTCAATTCTGAGCTGACCTACGGTCGTAGAACGTACCCTAACTGCAGAATTCCAGGATTCCTAGTATTTTTGTGATTTTGACCCAAAAAGGGCGCTTTTCCGGTTTTGGCTTTTGACCCCACTGTAGTTGATCTGTAATTTTCAACGATTTGGCAAATGTTGTCCAATTCCACGGTCAATTCCACGAACGTAGAGCGTAGCCACTCTAGAATTGCTAGGCTTTGCTTGGAGTTTTAATATTTTTGCCAAAATTTCAGATTTTTCCTTTTCTGTCGGCGTGCCCCCCTTGTGCGTTTTTTCTGATAACGCCCAATTTTCGGATCTTTTGTCACGAACGACTAAAACAAAGGTCGTGGAATAATTTGTGGTGTCTTTTTCTACGATTTCATCATATTTCCAGTGTTTTTGCCTAGATTTGACATTTTTTGTTGTGACCCAATAGTTGATTTTTTATCATTTCATGTTTGGGTAGACTTTTGAAGTTTCCATTTTGGAATACCAACTACGACCTCATCTAAAGGCGTAGATAAATTGTACGAGTCTTTCTGACATTTTGCGACTATTTTCCTTGTTTTTGCACAACTTTTTTCCAATTGTTGCGAAAAATTTCGACAATCGATAATTCTGCGTAAGAGTTTGCAAAGGCATAGAGAAAATTGGGATAACCTTTTTGATCAATTCGCTGATTTACGCGCTCAAATCATTCCTGTGGTAACTATAGCTCAGCATCGTCAGCATTTGCAAAATATGGCGGATATCAAAACCTGTATTGCGCTTTTCAAGAGTTTAAGTCTTTATAACGGTAGAGAAACAATGTCGACTCCAGGGCCCCGTTGCATAAAAACTATCAGTCCACACTGATAGACTGTTAGACTGTTAGACTGATAAATATCAGTGTTAGAATTTCCGTTGCATAAAGCTACTGATAAAAATCAGTGAATTCTATCAGTCTGATTATCAGTGCAGCCTTAACTGACAATGGAACGCCGCTTTGACTGATAATCAGTGCAGTAGTTAGACTGATAATCAGCCTATCAACTTACTATAAAATGGCAATGAAAGTGGTCAAATGTTTGTCTTAGTGCGCGTAATTGGTCTCAATTTAATTGTACCATTATAAACTATACTAAAACAATTGGTAATACTGTTTTTAGTCATAGTTGAAAAAATGTGAAACTGTTAATTAAAGCTCCGCAATTCTTAATTTCATCCCATTTTCTTCTTTAATGTCTCCCGATAAATTGTTTTCAAAGTAAATTGTAGTTTCAGTTCCAAAATAACAAAACTGCATACAAATAGTCTGCTAATTATCACTCTAACAGTGGCTTGACGACTGATAGGTCCGTTTTAACAGTGTGAAACTAACACTGTTAGCTTTTATGCAACAAACACTGTTAGAATCACTGATAGTTTCACTGATATTTATCAGTTAACAGTGGACTAACAGTGTTAGTTTTTATGCAACGGAAACAACTGTTTGACTGTTAGACTGATAGACTGATTAACTGTTAAAAGTTTTATGCAACAGGGCCCAGAGGGATGGATCACAAGTTTTGGGGCAATTATCCGTGCTCACAAAATCCCTGAGGAAAAGAAACGCTCCCTATTGCTAGCCAAAATTGGGGAAACTGTCCTTCATCGACTTTCTTCTCTTGGACTTTCGGATACGTATGAAAAATTAGTCAAACTTTTGAAACTTTTGTACGAACCTGTGACAAGGACAGCGGCTGAGCATTCGAGAAATTTCTATGTACGTATTCAAAAAGAGCAAAAAGAGGACGAAAAGGTACAAGATTTTGCCGCTGACTTGGAAATTTTAGCCCGAAAGGCTTTCCCGAATGAGAATGAAAATGGAAGGGCAGTGAACATTTTTAAACAGCTCCGTAAAGGTGTTCGCTCTGACTTGAAAACCTTGGGTGTCTCACTCCTAGCTGATATGGAATGTTGGGGACAGAACATGAAAAAATTGCGCAAAATTGTGATTCAGCTTTCGCGGTTGGAGGAGGAACAAACTCGAGATTCTTCGACCTCCACTCCCAATTTTAAAAAGGAATCAAAGACGAAAGCGAAGGTCTGTAGTGTTTCTACCGCCGAAAACTCGGAACAGGATGAAAAATTATCCAAACTGCAGTCCCAACTTTTTGATATGAAACTCAAAAATGCGCAATAGGAAATTGATTTGGATGCCGTCATAGGAGGCAAAACGGAAGCGCAAATTTGTAGTGCGAAGTCTCCTATTTCCACGGAATCTCCTACACTTGCTGCAGCTCAAGCTACGCCATCTACTTCGACGCAGTCTCCGCCAGCTCAGCAGCAAAATTCTAACCAGCGATCTGTTCAGTCCCCGCGTGATCTCAGTAACGTGACTTGCTATGAATGCGGAAATTGCTTCAAATTGTGCCCTGCGTACTAATCGAGGCAATTCAAACTTTAGGCGCGGCCGTGAACGTGGTAATTTCCGTGGCAATAACCGCGGCAACTGCCAAAACCAAAATTGGAATAAAAATTCGCGCTCAAACTGGAACAATAACAACAGTAGTAACAACAATGAGTCTCGAAATAATTCTCGTGGTTCCAGGGGTAATCGTGGAAACTCTCAAAGGCGCGGTTCTCGTCCAGATGTTCTAATGGATGCTAACGGTCAGGCATTCCAAATTATGTCCTACGAGCAATATCAGCAGGTGCAACCGAATGTTTCTTATATACTTCCCTTAAATTCTAGCGGGCAGAATTTTCAGATTGCGGGAGGCGTAAACTCCAGGGCTCCCAACCCACAGTAACTTCGTCCCCTCCTGGAGAAAATTCTATCCCTAGTTCTACTACAGTTTCGAATTCTAACCCTAATGTTTGTTCGGTCTTTTCTTCATCTGAGAACGTGGTGGAAAGTTTAATGGAGACATACCCCAACCAGAAGACTATTTCATGACGGTAGCCAGGTCGACAAGCGCAATGCACGTTTTCTTCGACCAATCCAACAAAATTCGAAGGTATCAAATCAAACCAATTTCCATCAGGCAAACTCTTTTTCTGGTCCAACTTTTCGAAATTCACGTTTCCAAAATCAGGCTGGCTGGCTTTAGGCCATTGAATTCCCAGCAACCAAACAGATTTACTAGGAAAAGAACAAGAAACTGAGGAAGAACTCCGTAAAGGACAGGGAGTAGGAGCTTCAAAAGGAAAACGGGTACGTAAGAAGTTACAACAAACTAAACGGAAGATAAAGCATAAGGTTTTGGACCCAGATTTTCCCGATAAACTCCTTTTTGAAGATGTCTTGCTTGCTGGCGCTGGCTTTAGGCCATTGAATTCCCAGCAACCTAGGTTTTTACTAGCAAATTTTCGGTATAATCTCCATTTTCAGAGGAAACAGTCTAAATTTTCGAATGCGTCTACAGTTTTTTCTGATAGGAATAATTTTGGATTTGGTCCTCGTACGATTGCAGATGGACCAGGAAACAGGCTATGTGCTAGAGATCGATCTGGACTATCCTCAATATTTGCATGACTCTCACAATTCTTATCCCTTAGCTCCTGAAACTCTGACTATTACTGAATATATGCTTTCCAAACTGAAGAAGGATTTATCCCTAAGCTCAGGAAAGGTAGAAAAATTAGTCCCCAATCTCCTCCCAAAGAAGAACTATATTGTTCATTATGTCAACCTTAAGCAATACCTGGCACTGGGTCTTGAGCTGGCAAAGATTCACCGAGTACTTAAATTTACTCAGAAGCCGTGGATGAAACCTTATATCTTAAGTTTCTGCTTGTTTCCATCAGAAGTCAATGCATGGCTTATATTTTTCACTATTAGGGGCGTATTCGAACTATTCGAGCGAATATTCGAATTATTCGAATGAATATTCGAATTTTTCGCAAATTTCTAAGTAACTATTCAATATTTAGACGGATTTTCGAACTTTTTCCTGACTTCTGCATTAAATTTTGACTGAACCCACAAAGAATAGATTATATTGTGTGTACTAAACTTGCAACGATTTTTAATCGTTTTGTTCTAAAATTTTTCTACATGCACGCTCGACTTATATGATGCATCTATCAAAAGAGATTGAGTACACCAACCTAGTAAGATTCCATGGAATGACCAACCTAGCGGAATTCCAGGAATTTTTCGTGCTGTACTACAGCACGAGCTTTATCTGTTTGCTTAATTTCATTCTTCCGCTGGAAAGATATATTGCATGGGAATTAAGCGGACCAATTAAGTTTTGCCACAGCATTACACATCTATTGAAATGCGTGCTCGAAGTTTTTATGGAATTCAGCCAGGCCATGATTCTGCGGAATCTTGCTTGGATTGTGTACTCAATATCTTTTGATAGACGCATGATGGAAATGTTTCATCTATGGCAGTTTTTAGTTGGCCAAATATTTATTGCACTCTAACTGCCACGTTGGATTCTCGAGACTCCAGCACATACATATTGTTTCATTGTTGGAGCATTTCCAGTAAAATTGTGTTCCACAAAGACCATTCCACTATGCAGACCACATAAAAACCATGACGACGATTTGCTGATACCATACGCTCCCAGAAGGGTTCTTGAGCTTATTCATAAAATTTCAGCATTTAAAGATGCATGCTTGAATATTCGAATAATTCGCGAATTATTCGAATAATTCTAATTATTCGCGAATTTCGAATACTACGAATAATTCGCGAATTATACGAATAGTACCCCGCGAATGGTAACGAATATTCGAATACTAGTTTTACTATTCGTGCCCATGCTTAACTACTACAGATTTGCCCCGACGTTGTCTGATTGGCCTACTTTGTGGCACAGATATAGACCATGGGGTAGCTCAAGTAAAGAGATCTTATTAGCAATCCAGCCGTGTGCAGCTGTCACTTTTATGTGACAGATCCAACATTTCAATTAACGCCAATATAATTGATTAAAAATTTCTGCTGACTGTTAGGTCTTAGCTTTAAGGTTGCAATTTATAAATTTTCTGCTAACGAGAAGAAAATTTTAATTCTATTGCAAGCTATAGATTGTAATTTGGCATTTACAGAGGCCGGATAGGTGTACTGATTTGTGCCAAAAGGTAGGGAATTCTGCCGAGCGCAAACAATTTTATGTCAAGTTGAATCTACAAAAATTGCCAGAGTCACCATTTTTTGGCAATGGTTGGTTTTCGGGCAAATACATTTGGACACATTTGGTAAATCATGATGCCAAATGGCAGCTTTAAAACCAGGAGCTGACAGGCAGCAGAAATTTATAATTTATTTTGGTAGTTGTGAAAAATAAGGGGTCGGGCACATAAAAGGCTGCGCGCGTTAGAGGGCAGCTAAGATTTCAGTACCCGATGTTTTTTTGACAACACCCATACCTATGTCAGTGCCAAGGTCAATTGGACAATGTAGGAAAAGTAAATTTTAGTAGCCCCCCAATGTTGAATATTAAGTCAACTAAACTACCTAACTATTATATTCTTGTTATATTCAGCTAACGTACATAACGAAAACAAACGTAAATATTCGATAAACAATAAAATATATGTAGTTAGTCGATTGAAAGTTAAATCCATTTTGCCGGTTTTTGCCACTTTTTCGATGTTTTCAATGGCGTAAGACTGTTTTGCGATTCCAGAATTCCTTCTTATTTGGCAGACTTTTGGAGTCCAATGGGGTCTATTTTTACACCAAATTTTAGCTTCTGCGCTCTCATAACAAGATAATTTCTCGATTCGGAGCCAAAAAACTTCCCAAATTTCGACGGTGTTTCGCCTAGCATTACTCTCCAATCGTAGGGGTAAAGCTAATGCCGTGTACATATTACCAAGATGCCTTCTGCCCTCTACCTAACTCTGCCTTCTACCCAATTTGCCTTCTCTCATTGTGTCGAAACGTAAATATTTTCATAGAGCCAAGCAAGAAATTTTAAAGTATTTATGTTGGATGGCACTATGTTATAGCCTCCTATGAGATCTATGGAATGGTATAATGTGACGTCTGAAATATGTAGATATTACAAAATTCCTTCAAAATATTTTTCAGAAGCACCAATGTCCTTAATTTAATGTATTTCTAATACTAGTGGAATATTTGTTATCATTCAAACCCAGCTCACCAAATTGACGAATATAGAAGGGGCCGACGCTTTTCCATTCGCATTCGTATTGTTTGGTTCCTTCAAAGCTGAATCTCACTCATTGCAGTAGTTGAAACTAGTAAGTTTGCTGGCGCACAATTTAAGCATCGCATGCAGTCTTGCAAAAACAGAACAAAACAGAAACCGAACATTTCAAGCTGGGGATACCACGATAACCTTTCTGCTAAGCGTTTATTATTAGGCACCAGGAATTGTAGACAGGGTGATAACTTCCCAGGTTTATCTACAGACTAGAAACTTTCAGCTTTGTTAGGAGTATAAATGTCAGCACCCTTCCTTGAACACTGAATAAGAAGTTGTTGTATGAAGCAGAACTTGTTCTTGATCCATGCTTTCAAGTATAATTAATTAATTCAATAGTTTCAGAAAAAACACTGAGTAGGGTGTGAGAAAAAATTGAGTTGCTAATGGATTGTGTACCTTACAAAAAGCAATATTTTTTTATATTGATTGAGGATACTTTTATAATTTCAAATTGTTTAGCTCTGTATTGTGGCAACCACGTTCAACTATGAACAAACTTTGGCTTGCATGTATTGTGGTTGCAGCCTTGATTTACTCCACAACAGCTGGTAATTATTTTTCTGGTGTTGAACAAACTAATTTGGTGCACGAAAATGTGGCCGTCAACAGCACAGCCTTCAGGAGGTGCTGTTTCCGACTTTTGTATTGGATTTGTGAGTTGTCGTTGAAATTAAAATGTGATAAAATTACATCATTTGCTTAAAAACATTTTAGAAAAGTTGCGGGTGAAAATTTGTGTTTTGGAGAAATTAGCTTAATCCGCCATTAACTTACAGAGTGGCCGCCCTACCCGGACAAACTTACAATCATTCGAATCCTCCCAGCCAGACCTACAACATTGCTCTTCAGTGTATTCTCCAATTTCTTATGGTATAAGAAATAACAGCGAAAATTGCTTTTCAAGATCCAAAACTGATGATTTTTTGAAAAGTCAAATATTGCAAGAATTTGACAGCTTCATCGACGCTGGTTCGTTGGTCAAGTATTCTCCATATTTGTAGTCCTAACGGACATGCCATGGTAATAAAAGTTTTAATTTTTTATTTGCAGAACCTTATGTATGCGCTCATTTGAAAGATTGCCGTGATTGCAAGTGGATCCTCAATCCTCCTAATGGTGCCTCAATTGATCCCGGTGATCCTTGCAGACTTCCCGACTTCGAGCAGTATGATACTTTGGAAGACTGTGAAAGAGTTTGCGGAAGTGAGAGCTTTGCTTAAATGTACTTGTTTTTCCATACGAAGGTGATAGTAGCAACACATAAACAAACCCTAATGATATAACATTTAATTGTATTCAATTAGTTATTATTGCATGCCGTTAAAATCCAATAAGTTTTAGAATAATAAAGCCAAAATAAAACCAGCAACAAATGAAACAATGAAAAGTATAAACTTTTGACACTAATGTCACATCAGGTCAAAGGAACACACTCGGTTTTCTAAATTGGGGGTGTTTCGCTGCACCATACAATACCCTCCACCTTATCATGTGGTAACGGCCCTTTCGACAAACGATGACTGGTGCATGCTAATTATCAAACACTCTTTGGATGCTTGCAACAAAATCTGACGTAAACGTATGTCAGGTAGCAGATTTTGAAATTAGCTAAACGCCTGTTTCGTATGAGCAAAAACTGACCGTATTGTATTAATTAGGTAGTAGGAAGTGTACATTATCACTAGTAACCATAGTAGCTGTCCCTATTTTCCATAATATTTATAAATGCTGTAACTTTTTACTTGCAGTTCCTTATCAATATGAATGTTCTGACGGTCAATGCATTCCATGCAAGTTACGCGATTGTCCTGTCGAAGTTACGCTATATTTTACCCAAGCAGATTGTGAAGAAGAATGCGGAAGTAGTGACTTGGTTTCTACGCGATTGTGATTCTAGCAATATATAGGCTAACCCAGATGAGATAACATTTAATTATATTTATTTGGTTATGACATGACATTTTGAGCAAGAGAGTTCGGGTTTTGAGAAAGCAAGTTTGTAAATTGTGGCATTTTTGTAGAGCAGAAATTGTCAAAACATTGCTTTAGGAAAATTTTCAGACTTTGGCTATTTTAAGGGTTTGGGCTGGGAGAGGCTGCCATGATTTAATTGGATTCTGAATAGAAAGAGGGCTCCGAACGCTCAATCCTCCAGTAAAATAAATCAGCAACAGAACAGACACAAACCGATGTAACACAAAAGCTTGTGTTTTCAGATGAGGAGCAGCGAAAGTAAAGGAATCAAGATCTGGTTTTAAACGACTGAACAATAACACTGAACGATTATCTAACCGCCATTTAAACTAATACATAATGCTTGAATAAATGTATATGCGCTCTGCCAGGCGCCTATGAGGGACAAATGCATTAAGGAACCGTGTCAAAAATAAGTTTAAAATCTATAGTGTACACGATTTATTTACATGATTTGATTCGTTTCAAATTCGTGTAAGCGGCTTACATTGACAACTTCTGAAGTTTGAAGTTTTGAAGTTTTTGTAGCAAAAGTGCTGCAACGTAGCGAATGAAAAACCTTGTGCTTAACTTTTTATGCCTTCACAGGACCGCTTTGACTTAAGGTGCTGGTATCGCTTTGTGTAAATTTGACCTTACAGGCTTCAATTCTTTATGAAAATGGACGAAACTTTCCAAATATGTTATTTTGGTGCTCTTTAACATTCTGGAACCAGTCCCGCATTTTTAGGTGAAAAGATTATTCTCTCAGTACGTAGTCGATACACCGGATTGTTTGCTATAGCTGGAAAGAGGGCACCAAAATGAACATTTTTGCTTTTGCAACATTTGATCTATTTCTAGTGGTTAACGAAGTATAAGCAAAAAACTATTTTTGGGGTCAAAAAAATCGCCATTTTCGAAGAAATCAGTTTTTTTCAAAATAACTGCCAAATCTTACAGGCAATTTTGGCTTATTTATACTCAATTGATATATCGTCCAATTGCACATTTTATCAATGTCTGTTCGCTGGAGTTCGTTGCTTTAAGCTAGAGAATTCGCTGAAAAACCATTTTAGCAAAACTGCGATTATTTTGTTTTGAACATCGACTTCTCAAAAACTACCCATTGGATTCGCTTGATTTTTGGCGAAATGAAGATTCGCACTATTGCGGAGGGTCTTTTTTCTCGATTTGAGCTAAAACGTTTCCAGTTGCGAGAAAACTGAATGCAAAGTTGTGAAATTTCGTGTCACCGCACATTTGTCGTATCTTCTGGAGCATTGAAACTTGTTGAGCCAAATCCAAAAAATGTCCCTCGGTCCACATGTCCTTCATGTCATGGCACAAGAAAAAATTTTGGCTGATTCCACAGTTTTGAGAAATCGATGTTCAAAAATTTTTGGTGTCAGCATGTCAGCATGTCAGAAAATTTTTGGTATTTTTTGCTAATTTTGCTAGCTTCGTAAGCTCATGTAAATGTACAGATAATAAGCTTTAAAATGATGTTTAAAACTCTTTCCAACTCCCAAAATTGCGAAAGTTACAGCGCTTCGAAAAAATTACCACAAAAGCACTGCACAAAAGGATACCAGCACCTTAACAAAAGTTGCTTCTTGCTGGGAAGCAAAAAAAGCGGAGCAAAGAATTGCTGCAAAAAGAAGTAAAAGTCGTGTAAAGTTTCAACAAAACATTTCAAATTCGTGAAAATTTTATCGTTTGCACGATTTTATTCTTGACACGTTTGCTAATAAGCATGGGACGAATATCGAATAATTCGATATTCGCAAATACCACCAATATCCGAACAGTCGTTTACTATTCACTATTCGTTTACTATTACTATTTACTATATATTTATTTATTTATATATATGTTGAGAATCAACTAAACTGTTGCAACTTAAACTCTAAAAGCAACACTTGATCAAAAACTTATTTCTTTCTCACTATTGTGTAAGGTATTGTGTAAGTCTCTGTAGCTAATGTCGTTAATTAGCAAACTGTCTAATTAGTTCGTGTTTCGATTTGTTGCCGAACGGTTGGAGTATTATTGCTGGTCCCCTAATAAATTCATTGTTATGCCACCAAATTGTTAGTTGGTTAGCCGCTCATCATCAACGATCATCCGACATGGTAACTCATGAGTATTAGTTTAGGTAGTTAGAACCTTTAGTTAAACGATTTAGGTCATTTGAATTACCTGCAGTCGTACCGCCTCTAGATTCCACCTTAGGTCCAGGCAGCTGAGGTATGGAATTAACATATGGCGACCGTGCACAGTTTGACTCTGTCTGGCTGACCATCACTTTTTGAGAAAATTTCGAATTTCCAAAATTTCGAAATTTATTACGATTTTGATATTTTCAATTTTTCCTGTTTATTTGTAATTTAGATAATTAGTTTTGATTTGTTTTCTTTAGTTTCTATTGAGCTTATTCCTTTCTTTTAATTTTTCAAATTAATGAGAATGAGCAAGCCGGTACATAGCTATTCCGATTTTGCCGTGGAAACCGTGGTCGGGGGAACGACGATTTTTAAGTTAATTTTTGGAACTCGGTATTTGGTGTCCGATAGGTTTCAGTAGGTGCTCCCCTATAGGTTTCAGTAGGTGCTCTACTCGTTTCTGAGCATAGAAATATCAGAGTTTGTAAAGTTTGGAAAATTTCGTATTTTGTCACCGATTTTTCGATTTTTTACATTTTTTCGCGGTGCCCCCCCTAGTGATTTTTCGATTTTCAGTGTTTTTGTCAATTCTGAGCTGACCTACGAGTACAACTACGGTCGTAGAACGTACCCTAACTGCAGAATTCCAGGATTCCTAGTATTTTTGTGATTTTGACCCAAAAAGGGCGCTTTTTCCGATTTTGGCTTTTGACCCCACTGTAGTTGATCTGTAATTTTCAGCGATTTGGCAAATTTTGTCCAATTCCACTGTCAATTCCACGAACGTAGCCACGCTAGAATTGTCTTTTTCTACGATTTCATCATATTTCCAGTGTTTTTGCCTAGATTTGACATTTTTTTGTTGTGACCCAATAGTTGATTTTTGATCATTTCATGTTTGGGTAGACTTTTGAAGTTTCCATTTTGGAATACCAACTACGACCTCATCTAAAGGCGTAGATAAA
>JASAND010011152.1:0-16897 GCA_030248195.1 Trissonchulus latispiculum
GCAGGCAGCTAGCAGGGAGAAAATTTTAAATGAAGATATTTAAAGTATATTCTGAAGTACGTAACAATCTTGTCTTCTTTAAGTGTTTGTTACATGTCTTCCTTTTCAAGGTTAATACAAAGGTCCAGATGAAGAAATTCAATAGGAGACAAGAAATGGAAAATTTTAGTTGATAAGGGAAGAAAATGTTGCAAGAATATTTTTTTGCTCTATACGATACTGAGACAGATAGGTAAGAATCTATTGGCAAACAGTCAGGTAAATAAAAGTTTGAAAAAAGTTTGAAAATGTTACTTAAGTTTACGTACTTAATTAGACAGTTAATTAACAAATACTAATTAGGCAGGTAAACAAACTAGTTGAATACATAGGTAAAGTTACATACGTAGACAATATAGTCCAATAACACTGTGTTAAAAATTTAGTACAATGTTACAAAGCTTATCTAAGCTAAGGCAAAATTGGCCAACAATGACCTTGAGAACATCTGCCTCCATGATTAATGACCTTACCTGTATGATTAATTAGCTCCCATTTGACTCCAGCACACCTGTACAAAGAGCTCCCATTTGTCCTCTCCTATACTACTACAGTCACTGTTGTGGAAAACAAGTATACGACTACAACACAGAGCATTGCTGTGGTAACAAGATTTTGAAAAGGTCGACGCATGGTTGCTGCAATGGTCATGGATATGTGCTGGCAAATGAAACATGCTGTCAAAACAAAGTGGCGGCTGGCGACAAATGTTGTCGCGACGCGGGATTTTTTGCCAAGTCTCATGTCTGCTGTAACAGTGTTGTTCAACCTAAAAGGGGGAGCAGCTATTGCTGCAATCAAACCGTATACGATTACAATCTGGAACACTGCTGCGGTAACCAAATTTATGCAAGAGAAACCCATCGGTGCTGTAATGGAGTAGGCTACCATTTTGCAAATGAGACTTGCTGTTCCCACCGTGTGGTTGCCGGGAACACTTGCTGCGGTGAGTCTGGTTACAATAAAAATGTCCATGTCTGCTGTAACAGCAATGTTCAACCAGTGAAAGGTAATAGTTACTGCTGCCATGACCGTGTCTACGATTGCAATGTTGAATTTTGCTGCGGAACTGAAATCGCTAACCGATCGAGCCACTAGTGCTGTAATCAAAAACTGTACAGACAAGAAAACGAAACTTGCTGCAGCAACAAAATTGTAAGGGGTGACAGGTGTTGCGGTGAAACCGGAATTTTCTCCTTGAAAGAAGTGTGCTGCAAGGGGAATCCACAGATCAAAAAGGGTAACAGCTACTGCTGTGGGACTACGGTTTATGACTATAGTACGGAACATTGCTGTAACAATTCCATATACAGTAGTGCAACACATGGATGTTGTAATGATGTTCCCTACGTTCTGAAGACTCATACTTGCTGTAGTCATAAAGTTGTAAGAGGTGATAGCTGTCATGGATCTATCGGTTATTTCCAGCAAACCCAGGTCTATTGCAACGGAGTAGTGCAGGAGAAAAAAGGAAATACCTACTGCTGTAACACAACGGCATACGACTACACTTTGGAATTGTGCTGCGGTGGAGATATATAATCGGACAACGCACGGGTGCTGCAACGAATCACCCTATGAGCTGAGCAGTCAAACGTGCTGTAATAATGTCGTTGTGCGCGGTTCTCACTGTTGCGGTAACACTGGCTACTTTAACCTAGACGAAGTGTGCTGTGATGGGCAACCCAATCAGAAGAAATGGCACAACAAGTGCTGCGGGAAGCGAGTTTGCAAAAATTAAAGCAAACACTGAAATAGACTTTAAAAATTTTGAACAATATATATATACTCACTATATATGCCATGTGAAAAATCATTATAGCTGAATAATACGATATTTTTCAAAATGTCATGGCCAAATGCCAAGTTTCCAATCTACTGTTTTTCAAAATTCAAATGTTCAAATGAGGGAAGTTTCGAGACATCTCATAGGCTATGCCGGACAGCTACTTTATGAAGTCAGAATGCCTTCAAACTTATACAATGAAAAATACCCCGTGGCAAGTCGAAACGTCCCGCAATGCTTAGATAGATTGGTATCCCATTAAACAAGCAATATTTTCTGCAAAAGGTTCTTCTTTCGCTGGACGGACATTTAGTTAATTGTAAACCTGCTGCGCAGCTAATTATTTGGTAAGAGAGCTCTCACTTGCTTACTACAGGCAATGTACGTGCAAAACATTGAAGATTTTTAAAAACCTTGGGGAACTTAATTTACCTTTATATCGGAAGTAAAGGATCAGCATTTGTGTGTATATATAGTATCACACGTTTTTCGTAAGTTCCATGTTTTTGAAAAATCCTTGCTAAGATCCTTGCGAGATGAGATAAAGTTGAACTTTAAAAAATGAGTCATCAATCAGAACAGAGAATAGACTTTTCAGTTCAGGTTTTGGGATTGGAACTAATATATACATATATGCGTAATATGTACATAAATCGGAAACAGAAGTTCTGTAGATTGAAAGAATATTTCACACACAAATCATGCTAGCCCTATCTTAAACCATTGTTTACACGCATTTACGGTGATGCGTATATTTATCAAGCAAAATGCGCGTGAGGGCTCGGGCCGAGCAAACATAAGAGACCTGCTGCGCTGGGGCGCAGCAGGAAAAATCAGGTAACGAATCCAAAATTTATAGTATTTTCAGAACTATTTTGTACCGCGAATAATGCAGATAAGCCTGCATTTAAGACGTTGTTACTCTGCATTTAGGAGTTTATCAGCAAAGCCACCTACAGGTCTACCCGATATCGCTTAAGAGGGCGTTTATATTAGGCTCTAATAGGGGCAAACTGTGTGTAAGCTTCGAGGGCTTTGGTGTTCTGGTTAGTGTGCTAGCAAACATTTTGCTAAGAAATAACTCCAGCCCTGAAAATCTAGCAAAGCGCAGCAAAAATAGGGTTAAAATTTTTTTGTCTCCGATTTTGCCGAAAAGGGGCTTGTAGGGGTTATTTGACCTGCTGAAACCGAATATGATATCCGTTTTTCAATATAATGCTTCCTTCGTTCAGTATACGCTTACAATTGTCTTAGAGCTTTTTGGACCGATCGCCATCTTATGAAATTCAGACAAATGAAAGTTCAACTTATATTATTTCAAAAGCCTAAATTTTGACTAATGAAAGTTTGAAAAGTTAGTTTCTGACTAATGAAATTCTAACATATGAAATTCTGACACTTTCTTTCTTTCTGACTTTCTACACATTGACGAAACTCAACTTTGCTGTTCCTTTTATTTTCACAAAGCTAGCGCCGTAGCAACTACAGAAAAGAAATCAGCTTTATCATATCAATCATAATTTGAAATAAACTTCAGGATTGATCATTTATTTTTGGATAATTTAAGTGAAATAAATGCGTTCTTGCGCTTCGAATACAACATATCATTTATATAATTACGATTTGGTGCTGCGCTGTTGCGCAGTTAACATCAAACACTCCGTAAGTAATATTCCACACCTGCCAGAAATTAGTCGACGGGCTCCGACATTCGTATGTAGATGGGCACTGTCTCCGAAAAAGCAATTTTGACAGCTTCTGCTGTAGTTTTTGGTCTGAGGATACGTGCTGTCTGCTCCTCCATGCCTCCTCCTACTTAATGGCAATTCCGAAAAGTGATATAATAATCAGAAAGGCTGAATTGGTACATTGCTGGTGTCGAGAATTGAGTTTTCTCTTCTTAGGTACACTATTGGGTATGGTCAGAATACCATAACACCTAGAAGCCTTGCCTTGCCTTTTGCTATGATGAAAACGTGATTACAAACAGAAATTTAATTAAATGTGTATTAGGATTATGAATTGTTCAATCAATAACTCAAACCCAACCACTACTATTTGAATCAGATAAAGGGATTTTTAGTCTAAAGTGAGATATATCGATAGATAGAAAAGTGTTGAAATCAGGATTGAAGGTTCTGTGGAATATCAGTCAGTCAGACGTGCTAAGCCTAAGTCTAAGGACTTTGAAATTACAGTAATTCTCTAGATTTTACAGTATCTCTACTGTTGAGAATCAACTAAAAACAAGTGTTGCAACTTAATCTTAAAACAAACACTAAAATTGATGGTTGCTGTTTATACAGTCTTTAGTCTGTTAGCTACTTTGATCAGTTAGATCTGATCCATCACTTCAGTGTTGTTAATTGTCGCCTGGAAAGTGGTTGCCTTTTTGTATTCCTTTATATCACCGTATGCCTTATTTTTATGCTGGTAAAGAATTGTAACCTACTCCTCGCGATCGCAGTTTGGTAAGGTATTAGTTGTTAGTTAGGTAGGTAGAATTTAGGTAAATTATTAGAATAGGCCCGGTCTAGGAACCTGTAGTCGCTCCGCCTCTAGATTTCTACCCAGGTCCAGGCAGCTGAGGTAGGAATTTCACACTACAGTAGGCCTACAATAATCTAATTTATAGTTGTGAAGTTGGCACTACATGTCAAAAATAGTATTACTGTAGTTTTGGGATGTAATTGTGATAATAGTATTAGTATTTAAAATGACAGATGTTCAAAATTACACTTTGACATGATAATAATCAATCATTCTGTACTAATGTGTAAGGTTGGCTTTTATCGATTGTTTGTCACTATATAAGGTTGGCTGAAAACTAGTTTAGCGCAGTTTATGTGGGGTTCATGTTAGGGTCCGCCATTCTTGATTGTCTACTGTTTTGATTTTATCTTGTGTAGTGTGAGTTTTGCTTAATTTGGAGGCCATAGAGCCCAAGTTTTGGACACTGTAGGTTCTAATTTTTGTTGTGAGTAAACTGATTTTCGTGATATTTACTAAGAATAGGTTGGAGGAGAAGCCAGGGTTTTGAATTAGTTTTGTATCACACACCTCAGACCTGAACCTGCATCTAATTTCCTAACTTTATACGAAGTCCGGTCTTTATTTCAAGAAATACGCGCGCATATAGGACCAAACTTCACAGTTCGTTTAAAAATGTCAGTAGCGAGAATCGAACACTATTTCACTAAGCTGCAGGGCAAAATTACAAATGTTCCTCTGGTTAGGAGCGCTCTTAAATTAGGAGTCCTAATGATTAACTTTGTTCTTAGCAGAATTGGTTTTAAAAGATTTACCTAAACTAGGGATGCTATCAATAACTCGTAAAACTACTAAATTTGTTCCTTACTTTGGCGCAACACCAGCTAAATCTAAAAGAAATCATTTGGAACAGGTTTAGGAGTTCTCTTGGCGCCCTCCCTCCCTGACAACTCCTTGACATCTTTCTAAGTGTGGCGCTTCTACCATGGACCAAGAAGAAACCGAGGACAAGCCCCAGCGGGAGGCGTCAGGCGCCCTTGTACAGACGTGCTAATCACTACACCACAGGGCCATCAGCTGAACTCCCATATCAATCTTTCCTATGCCTGCTTCCCTTCTTTATAAGTATATATCCTCTCTACTACTGGGTACATAGGAGAATCTGTTGGAAGTCTGGCTGACTGGAACACTTCAACAACCTCCAAACACCGAGCAGTTATGACGCGAAAATTGCCCCTTTTGAGAGAAAGCCAGGCCATCACACAGAGCTAATTATGTGTGATATCAGCTCTTTTCGAAGATTCTCAACTACCAGATACATCGCCAAGAACCATGCAGGTGCACAGGAAGGGATAACGATGGTTTTATTTGTTCTCAGGAAAGGTTCCCTCCGAGGAAACTTAGAAGATTGTAAATAGGCAATCAGAAATTTGACTAATTTGGAATTTTTAGTGATCCTATGGAAAAGCGAGATTCAATCTTCGACCTTTTCCAAGGAAGGAAGGGAGGGAATCTAAGCAATTTCAGAAATCGGCTGTTGGTCCAATAAGAGAGTGGAGAATGTTATATTTTAAAACAGGAGATTTGCATTTTGGTCAGAGCCACAGGTGGACAAGTTGGGAAAGAACAAAATTGCGGAGGTGACTAAAACCAGGATCGGGATCAGGAACCATTTCAGGATCAGGATCAGGATCGGATGGCTAAAAACAGGATCTATTTCAGGATCGGCTTGACCCTTCAGGATCGGATTATTAGTGGATCCTGAGTTCAGGATCGGGTGTCTAAAAACAGAATCCGTTACACGCCGATCTTGAAATGGATTTTCTTTTTAGACACCCGATCTTGAACTCAGGATCCACCCCTACCTAAGTCAAATCCTGAAGTTATAAGCCGATCCTGAAACCGATCCTGAAGTTACAAGCCGATCCTGAAATGGATCGTGTTTTTAGACACCCGATCCTGAACTCAGGATCCACTCGTAACCCAACCCGATCCTGAAATTTCAAGCCGATCCGGAAGTATCAAGCCGATCCTGAAATGGATCCTGTTTTTAATCACCCGATCCTGATCCTGATCCTGAAACAGATCCTGATTCTGATCACGATCCTGGTTTTAGTCACCTCCGGAAATTTCCCCCGTCTCGGTGAGAAATAGGTTTTACGACTAAAATTTCCACTTCTTTACATTTCTCGCTAAAATCACGATCTTATGCAAAACAACGTCGGAAGAGCATTGTTTGGGCTAAAAATTTGCTGTTTATCGTCACAAAATGACAAAAATCGATAACTACGCTTTCAAAAGTACGTTTAAGAAAAATCCCTTCCACAAGGGGTACCCAAATTTGCTTCCGCAAGGGTCAGTAAAATGTAACCTCCAGTTCACTGGTCAGGGCATCACTAAACATAAGAAGAAGCTGCAAGCTGTTTTAACTGTTTAACAATCAAAATTCACAGGAATCCTTGATATTTGACAGGAATAAACTCAAGCTAAAATGAACTTGATCATAGCTCATAACTTCTTACGACTGTAAATAGACTCAGACTGCTAGCATTATGAGGACAATTTAGTCGCACGTTTTTGACTCTATGCTGCGTGCAATTCTTTCAAACTTTAAACTATCTAACCTGAAAAGCCTAATATATAGTCAAATGGGGATCTGATCGACTGCTGATGGAGAAATGTTGCTCACAAGATAAGTTTACAGAACTTTAAATTTTGCATAAACTAGAACGTTTAATAAAATTCTCCCTAATTCAGTTGAAAGAAAGGACTAGCTTGCCTTTTTAGGAACGTAAAAATTTACCATTACTGTATATGTACTACAAAACCTATGAAACAGGAAACAAAATTCTTTCTTCAAGTATAAACTTAAACTAGGTATAGCCTATAGCCATTTGATGGCTCTCAACATAGATATTGCAATGTATGACATGACATTCTTTGGATTCCAGTTATCTGGGTAGAAAAGGCCGAGGCCGGCCACTGATGTCTACTTGGCAAAGTAATACTGCCCACCTCTTAGTGATCACCACAGTCTCATAGCGACTGTCCACCCTCTTCTGACTCCGGATTGGAATCCAGGTTTCGGATACCCTGTTGGACCTTTGCTCACATCTGCACGGAGAACTACACTAGCTAGCTAAGTTCCTTTAACCGTTATATCTTGATGCTAAGTAATTTAAATCCGTGGCGTTTGATGGTTAATGTGCTGATCAGGGGGTGTTTCTTTGATGCATCCTCTGCAAGCAGTCAGCAGCATAGAACCTTATTTTGTGATTTTACTGAGAGCAGAAATGGGAGAGTGGGAAAGGTCCTGGTGTGTCTGTTTCTGTTGCTCAGTCAAACGTATGTATTTCGTTTTTATTGCTTTTAATATATATACGCTTCTAATGGAAGGCAGTTTTCCAATCTTTCCTATTTGAGAGCTCGCCCCTTTTCTGCAGCCACCTTTTTTTCAAGGCTTTGCGAGCAAGCCAAGCTAGGTTTCCGCCATCCTAGTCACTGTTGATAAGCGGGGGGCAGTTGTCGTCGGATAAACGACGACAGCTACCTTGGGGGTGACTGAGGCTATTTCAGCAGTGCTGACCCTGGCCAATAACCGCATGTCAGTCTGGCTTGGGGGCCTTGTTTTCTGTCCTTGGCCTTCGCTTCTCCGCTTCTTCTTGACTGCCTTTCAGTAGTCGGCGGAGAGCAGCATCTATCGGGTCTCCTTTTGTACCCAACGATGCTAGGCCAAATACAAAATACAAAAAAAAATATAGTCGCACGTTTTGTGTAACACTGTTGATACAGCAGTATCTACGGATTTAAAGCGACATACGCATACGCAGACCATGCCTTGAGTGAAAGCTGAGCTAATAAATGTCGTTGAAAAGACTAAATACGATGCAAAATGTCACGCCTGTCCTTGTTTTTCCTATCTCGATGTTTCCATCATAAGCAGCAGATTAGATAAATAATGGGAGTTACCAACTTTACCCTAACACAGTTCCAAAAGTTAAAGTCTGAAACCAAAGTTTCTGCCAGCTACTGAGTTAAAGAAGTTACGAAGCAGAGCGGGATAATCAGCAACTTCCTGTTGCAGACAGTTCAAATTCGCCAGCCTAAGCAGAAATAGTGTTTTGATAAAGGTATGTTACTAACGCTAGCTGTAACACGTTACTAGATCAATAATGTTCGTTAGTAACAGTTTCCAATAAAAGGAGCGATTGCGGTTTCGGGGGAACGTCACCCCTCGGAACCAGATTTCTCATTCTCTTAGCAATAAAACGTGCTGTAAACAAATGCACCCGTTAAGGTATCAAAAAACGTTAATAGAAGCAAACTTGTGATCCTTGGGAAGCTTTGGGGTACGCTATTTTGTTTTCTTTTTTTTATTCCAACTTTGAATGAAAAATTCAAAAAAACCTGCTTTCGGGAAGGACTCAGGTTCTTGGGATCGACTGAAAATCCCCCAAAACAACCAATTTCTCTGAAGCTTACGTATGGTTAGATGCAGTAACATTATGGCTGTACAATGTTTCTGGTCTCCGCAGGCTTCTATAAAACGTTGTCGATAACAACTATCTTATCAGAAAAGTGCTATTTTTGCCTGTTTACCACTTTTGAAATCTGTGATTTCTCGATTGCAGCTGCATTGTTTGCAGCGTTCCGCTATCAGTGTAACGGTGATTAGCGCTTAGGCAGTTGTGTGCTATTCTGACTGCCGTTTAAGTATTACTGTTAACCTGGTGCCAGTTACGCAATAGTCAAAATGCTTTGGGTGTCAAAGCACTTTGTTAACGGATATTCATCATAAGTATAAATTAATTTTGGTTAAAATTAGCATTAATTTTGTTTTTTTTAGTTCGCCTCACTCCAGTTAGCTCACGCCGGTTAGGAGTGGTGTCAGTACTGCACGAATTCGATTTTTTTGACTGGGGAGGGGAACTGACACCGACTAATTGCCTTCGCAATTAACCGAGGCGTTTGACAAGGCCGGCGATGTGCCTATTGCTGCTTATGCAATAAGCCCACCGCGGCAGCTCCACCCTAAGGCGGCCACCCCTTGGAATCTCGGTGAATTGCCAGCAGGGGGATAGCAGAAATTGGATGCTAGAACTTATTTTTTCCCAAGTTCTAGACTTGACATGATCCTCCACTTTATAGCGCAGCAGTACGAAACCACTGCGCTAACGGAGGTTCCATTAATTTTTATTAACTTAATAACAACTTGCAAATGTAACTTAAATTTTAACTTTAAATTTTAGACAGTTAGACATATATCGCAGCATGGTGGGTGGTCTAATGTTATCCCTATTCTCCGTTCTGGCGGCATGGGCACAATCTCAGCCCAATGCGAATCGAAGTTTCGTCATCGATTATGATAACAATCAATTCCTGAAGGATGGTGAACCATTTCGATATATTTCCGGAAGTATTCACTATTTCCGAATTCCGGAAGAGTACTGGGAAGACCGACTGATGAAAATGAAGGCTGCAGGTACACTACTCTTACTTGCCGAAAAATGACCCACCACCCACCTCGCTTCCATTCTAAACCAAAACCGAAACCGAAACGAGTCAGTATGTAATGAAATGAACGTTGAGAAAGATTTTTCTTTTTTCTGTTTTTCTATAGACGAAACGAAAAGATATTACAAGTAAAAACATACCTACTTACGTCGACATTCAGTACTTTTCAAACTCAGAAATTGAAATTATTACCGCAATGAAACATTTCTGTCAGGGGGTCAGGTGTAGAAAATAGATTCATTAGCCTACTGAAAAAGCATAGAAAACGATCCGACTTTGTAGGTTTTTCATAGTCTGTCTGCATTCACTTTCACTTTTAATTGTTTCAGGTCTGAACGCCATAGAATTCTACGTCCCCTGGAACTACCATGCGCCGCAGTCGGGAAAATTCGATTTCAGCGGCAATCGAAATGTGACCCGATTTTTGGATCTCGCTCAAGGACTCAACTTTGTGGTGATTCTTCGAGTTGGTCCCTACACCTGTGGAGAATGGGAAAACGGCGGTTTCCCCTGGTGGCTACTGAAATTGCCCGACATAAAATTTCGTCAAAGCAACGCTCCCTATTTGAAGGAAGTCAAGAAATTCTATGACACACTGTTACCGATGATTCGTCCGAAACTGTACGTAAACGGTGGACCGGTAGTCATGGTGCAGGTGAGTCCCTCATCTGTCGCTATATTGGGTTTTGAGATTTCGGAGCATGATTATGTTTTCGAAACGAAAAGACTGAAGATTGACTGAGGATTTGAACTGGCGACCAGTCCAAAGCGTTTAAATTAGAGTTTGTTAATTAATTAAGCACCCCACGGTCCTCACAACATCACTCTAAATTGCAACACTGCAACAAGAACATCTCAATTTGTACATATATAGGCCTTTTAGTTTAAATTCCCGTTTTCTTTTTGGAATCTTATAATTTCCTCTAAACTTTCATAAATTACGTAATTCCTCAAATAATTTTAGTGATATTTGCGTTTCCTTGGTTTTCAGGTAGAAAATGAGTATGGTAGTTTCTCAGCCTGCGATCAGAAATACATGACCACCCTTCGGGATATGATTAAAACAGGTCTTGCGGATGACGTCGTTCTGTTTACGGTAGATGGCGGAGCTCTGAGTTATCTCAAGTGTGGCGCCACACCCGGACTATATCCAACGGTGGACTTTGGACCAACCTCCAAGGCCAATATTCAGAAATCTTTTGATGTAAGCTTCCAGACATAAGATTTCTGTCTGAACTAGTATTAGATTTTAAAGTCTAATCAGGTTGCAAAGTCTAACTGAGTTCTGCTATGCAATTCTTTATGTTTGAAAGGTGGTATCAGCCAATCAGAACTCTCTCAGTTTGATGTTGCTCTGCATCTGCTGACATTTGACTGGCTAAGTTGTCCTTCTTTCAAAGCGTAAAGCAAACTCTGTTTTTAGAATTAGTCTCACATCTTGAGCTACAGCAGCAGCTTGTCTTACTATGTTAAATGTTACCTCTGTTTATGTCTTGATGTTTTAGGCTCAACGAAAGTACGCTCCCAAGGGACCGTTGGTGAACACGGAATTCTACCCGGGCTGGTTGGACGTATGGGGAAAGGCCTGGAATACCGGAAATACGGCAGCCATCGTCCAATCCATGAAGGACATGTATGCCATGAACGCCTCCTTCAACTTCTACATGTTCCATGGTGGGACAAATTTCGGTTATTGGGCGAGTGGGATGGGCGGAGATCCATTTCAGTCCGTCACCACCAGCTACGACTATGATGCGCCGTTGACGGAGGCGGGGGATCCCACCCCCAAGTTTGTGGCTATTCGGAAAACTATCGAAGAACTGACTGGTAGGGCCGCAAAAGCACTTACATTTAAAGATTTTTGTAATCTAGAGTTAGCTTTTAGATCGCAGTCGAATCGAGCGATCCATGCTTAGCAAGCGGCTGAGAAAACGATGGATGTGACCAGCTAGCTGCACTTATTTACCCTGCAGGTTTTCAAGCCAATGGCAAGTTAATGTCAATCTGGGCTGGTTCGCAAGAGATTCGCCTAAGTGCGTTCCTAGGAGTGTATTTGGAGTTTTTCAGGAGGAAGCTAGACTTAGGAGGATCTTTTGCAACGCAGACCTGATTCGGTGCAAACCGGGTTCATACAGGATGCTTTACTTCCGGTGCTAAGATACTGAAAACTTAATTTGCAGCGTAAAGCGAAACATAGATAATAACAAAGCTACAGTTATTGCTGAGGGTTATTCCGTGAGTTATATGTTTATGAGCAAAGAAATTAACAATCAACTGTTTTCAGGCTAAGCTACATTTAATCAATCAATCAATATCAGTATTTTTATATTTTAGGAAAGACAATAGATATTCCCATACCCCAGCCCTCCCCAAAACTGTCCTACGGTTCGGTCAATCTACTGGGCCTAGGCCCAGTCCCAAACCTGCTCAACATACTGGCTCCGGTCTCCCTTCGAGCTCAATCCGACATTCCCCGAACCTATGAAGATCTCAACTTCCCCTACGGGTTTGTCCTCTACGAAACGACCCTGGAAAGGGGTACCAAACTGCAGGTCAATGCCCATGATCGCGGTTACGTAATGCAGGACGGTCAGTTTATTGGACTGGTCACTCGTGACTCTCCCAATATCACTCTACCGGCTACTCATCTATTTTCCCTCCAAATTTTGGTAGAAAATATGGGTCGGCGAGATACCGGTCAACTGGACCCTAAGGGGCTGATTGGGAATGTAACCTTGGACGGGGAACCAGTACACAACTGGCGAATGTACCCGATTGTTTTTGATCAATTCTTTGAGGAAAATCCAACCGAAAATCTGGCCTATTCCAGCGCACAGAGCGGCGACAAAACCTTGGTGGTGAAAAGTGAGCGAATCAGGAAACCAGTTGTGGCTCCGCGGTCGGCCAACTTTACTCCATCCATCTTCTGGGGTACTTTCCCGGCGCCCCACATCGCCGATACCTACCTGGATCCTTCAGGTTGGGGTAAGGGTCAGGTCTTTATCAATGGATACAATGTGGGTCGATATTGGCCCAGTCTAGGACCACAGATAACCCTTTATGTACCGAAAACCTTCCTGAAACCGATTAATACCATTGTGATGTTGGAGTTGGAATCCCCTGGAGTCTGTACCGATTCGCTCCATTGTGCAGTACAGTTTGTTACAGAGCCGAAGTTGCACAAACTTGGTCTGCAGCCAAAGACCTTTGAGTAAGACTATCGCCAGAGCGCGCGTCAAAATGTAGCCCACATAGACAACTAGACTCCAGAATTGGCAATGAATGTTGATTGTGTGAACACTCTTCGAGGTTTGAATTATTTTTGACAAATAGTGCCCACTGCTCACTGTAATATGAGAATGTGGTGTTTTGATAATTGATTGTAACCTTTGCATATAATAAAAGTAAATCCAAAATCAGTTTGTACAGTTTTTTGGAATTTAATCAAACGACCTTATTTCCAAACAGCTCCATTGATGAGTCGCCTGTATTAAAGTCTGACCAAAAAATGTAGGGAGCGAAATTGTTTTGTTTATACTGAACTACCGGTACATTTTTGATGCAGCAATGTATATGTTAATCCCCAGCTCAGCTGTCTGGACCTGAGCGGGAATTCAAAGGCTGAGCGATTGCAGGATAGTCGACCGGGCCTAGCCTAAGCAAATAATCCAAACCTTACCTACCTAACTAACAACTAATCCTTACCAACTGCGATTACCAGGATGGATTACAATAATTTACCGGCATAAATTACGGAGCATACGGAGCAAAAAAAAAGAACAACGGGCAACACCAATTCACAATATGGAATAACACAACTGAACTAACAATTCCCAGTTAGACGTCAAAAGGCAAATATGCAAATTAGGAAAGACGTCAGAACATTACGCAGATTAGGAAATACTTCCTGTTTGAGCTATTAGATTGCAACCGGTTTTAACTGGTTTTTGACATCCTCCCCTGGATAGAAAAATTTTAGCGCCTGCTAAAATACAGGGACGAGAGGGAAATGCTACCGTAATTCAGTAATTGAAAATTGAGGAAAATTTCAACGTTAAAAAGTAGATCTCACACAAATCCCATGAGACCAGTTATGAGAAACGTATCCTGGCACGTTTACCCATGGTTACAAGAAAGAAACTACAAATAGAAGTTAAGAGAATTAGGGTTGGAAGTGGGAGCAAAATGGAAGTCATAGCCAGGCGAAAATAGCGAAACGCAGGGAGTAACAGAATACCCGAAAGAAAGTAGTTATAGCTAAACCAAGTAAAGATACCAAATATTCCAAAGAAGAGAATTCCAAGAGAACTATACACAGCAATGACAAAAGCTACTAATGCAAATATTCACAAATATAACATTCATACAAACATACAGACATAGGGATCGATCCAAAACAAGCACACACGCAATTACCCTAGCAAATATACAAACAAGCACACATGTACGAATAAACAAGCCACAGTTAAGCTGTACATAACCTGAACACAAATCCTAACTAAACACAATATAATGCACGTCAAACAAGCACAAAGAACCTAGCTAAAGACAATTCACAGACAAAAATATCCTAACTAAATTACTACAACTAGAAAAATCCTAGCTAACAAAGTAATGTGTACAACAATCAAAATATTAATAGAGCAAAAAATGTTAAAGCAAATTACTGTGAAGAAAGAAACTTTGCGATTTAGAAATTTTTAAGCCTTGCGTACGGATTGTCCTCCGCCGCTTTAAACAAAAGATCGCCTGATCTTCCGACAACAAGAAAAACCAAAACAATTCATACACATAAGTACACAGGGGTAATAAATCTGGGGAACGGAATACATCACTAGACGAAATAAGTATACAAACACAAGATATGAATACATAGCTAACAAAAGCACCACTTATTTACAAAACAAATCAAAATTACAATACAAATCACAGAGCTCACACAAAAACAGCAAACAAATAATACAAAAGCCGGCAAATATAAATACAAAACGCTAGCGAATAGGTAGAAGAATAACAAAACAACAGATTATACAAACTAGTGAACATGCGTATAAAGTATGTACACAAAATGATTAAAAGTTCAAATGTCTATTATGATTCGCTGTCTTCAAATAGTTGTCGTTGCAATTTAATTTAAAATTATATTTGGTTGTGATGGTCTTCAGAATAACTTTCGGGAGGAGTTCAAAACCGTATGAACTCTAAACAGGATCGGAGCTGAAAAGGCTGAAGTTGCCATCATATGGAGTCGTTATATCCGTAGTAATAGGCCAGAGAGAAAATCGAGTCCCATAGGCGGGAGCTGCGATCTTCACAGTTAGAATACAGGCTACACAGAGCCCCAATCAGTGCAAAATAACTACGAATCACAGTTATAGTCTATGAAATCTTTCGAAATTTGAGAAAAATAAAAATAATTCGTTTGAGGCTAAACCAGAGATAGATCGCTCAAGATTGCAAGCTACACAGATATCAACCGTTTATAAAGCTCCGAACAACAAAAAATCATAGACATACTAACATATACAACACAATCATTGAATGAAAATCACAAACAACAAAGTTAGTATAGATAAACTGAAGTATTTTTGAGTTTTTCGCGAAATGTTGCTTTTTAGGTATATTCCGATAAGCATAGATAACACAAAAATCTGTACAACAACTACCAATGCAATTATTAACTGTACAATGTTATTACTACTATTACTCACTGTACATACACAAGAAAAAAAACGGCAAAGTATCCTGCAACAGAAAAAACAAACACAACAAATTAAATATATGCTACAAAAAATAATTCTATGATACTACAAAATAAACTACGTCAAACTCCGAAATCGTTCAATTATTAGCAAAACTACGCAAGTATATATATAAATCACAGCTTCGTAATCGTATTATGAGGCTTTTAATTCAAAACGCAATAAACAACGAGCCTCTTTCCATTACTCAATCAAAGCTTGCTTTCTACGTATACCAAACTGCAAGAATTAAATGCTACTAGTTTAAGCTACAACAAAATTCCGATTCGTAAGAATAGAATTACTGTAAGTAAACAGTCGTTTCAATTCGATTTGCACGCTCCTGGTTAAGTCAGAATTTGCATTTGAAATGGATGGGACATGGTATGTACTAGAAAGCGAGCCAAAAAGTTCGCACTCAGCACAACCAATGTCCCTGTTGTGTAGGTTATCCAGAAAGATAACTCACCAACGTAGGTAGGAATGTAAGACATATACCGTTCGATATTGCTATGAATAAAGATTGACGGAACCAGTACAGCCTGATAATGCTCCATTAGGACCGTTGATCGTATGTGTCCAGAACCTATGCTCGCTCCAATGAGTATTCATGGGATCCGAGAAGCAAGGAGCTAGTCCAAATGATCAGCTACCAAATAAGAACCACTGAACCAATGAAAATACCTGAAGGCACAAAAGATTACAACATAGTTCGATATTAAGAAGTCCATAGCAAGAAAATTCAAGGAAACCAAAAGTTGAATACAAAACTGCCTTCTGCAAGCTACGTCAACCACTACGATTTTAAGATAGGTTTAGACGTACACATGGCTAACGACTTAGAGAACCGTGACTCTGGAAAGAATAGTCTAACAGAATACTCTGAATTAGCACAAACGTAATTTAAATGGCAGTTGAAAATCAAAACAAACCGTTAACCCGTTTGAATCTTACTGATACCTATGTGGTACAGAATACCCTTCCGCAGGTCTTTGAAACTCATATCGTAGCTTCCATGATCTCTCGTAGCTTCCATGATCTCTGCAAAGCGGCGTAACGCTGCCGTGAACACCAAAGAAGGCTGGATCCTTCAAATAGATCTCCACGGTTTTATCTAACCATCGACGTAGCTTGTTGGACCTGGCTATAGGGAACGACAAAGCCATGGAGAAAGATTAACTGCTGTAAATTAGAATACAAAACAAGTGCAACGTTTAAATTGTGCAAAATAATTTAAGTAAGTGGAAGAGGACTAGGCAAATTAATGACTACTATTGAAAAGACATAGTGTTGACAAAACGGAATAAATTTGGTATAGGACGCAATA
>JASAND010011156.1:0-15034 GCA_030248195.1 Trissonchulus latispiculum
GCCTGCTTCAAGGTTCGGATCCTCTGAAATAAAAGGGGCAATTCACCTTTGCCCAGTTAGGTTTCTAGGCCCAGGTTAAGGTGCTGGTATCGCTTTGTGTAAATTCGACCCTACAAGATTCAATTCTTCATGAAAGTGGATGAAACTTTCCAAATACATTATTCTCGTGCTCTTTAACATTCTGGGACCAGTCCCGGATTTTTAAGTGTAAAGATAAGAAAGTTTTGGTTTTTGCCCTTATTCTCTCAGTACGTGGTCGCTACACCGGATTGGTTGTTATGGCTGGAAAGAGGACACCAAAATGAACATTTTTGCTTTTACAACTTTTGAGCTACCTCTAGTGGTTAAGGCAGTATAAGCCAACAACCGTTTTTGGGGTCAAAAAATGGCCATTTTTGAAGAAATCAGTTTTTTCAAAATTACTGCCAAATCTTACAGACAATTTCGGCTTATTTATACTCAATCGAAACGCCGTCCAATTGCGCATTTTATCAATACCTATTCGCTGGAGTTAATTGCTTTAAGGGGGGGGGGCGACTAAAATGGGGGTGCCCCGACTTTGTCCGATTGGCCTACTTTTCGGCGAAGTTAAAGAGCATGGGTGTGGTCAAAAAAGTATTTGGTCGTTGGTTCTTAGTTGCCTTCCAGCCATGTGCAGGCGTCGTGTTTATGTGCCCGACCCCCCCTTTTTCGCAACTACCAACATAATTAATTAAAAATCTCTGCTGGCTGTAAGACCCTAGCTCCAAGCTTGTCACTGGCCAATATGATTTAGCACATGTGTCCCTATATGCGGAAAAATACTAGACGTCTGTATCTTATCTGCATCTAAGACAATTACTGTTCAAAGTTGAAGTTTCGGCAAAATTTTGAAAATTTTTGGCTAACGAAAGGAATATTTTGTTACTGGTGCGAGCTATAAGGCTGTAATTTGGCATATACAGAGGCCCTATAGGCGTACTCATTTGTGCCAAATGGCAAGGAATTCCGCCGCGTGAAAAAATTTTTATGTCAACTTTAGTCTTCAAAAATTGCCAAAATCGCCATTTTCAGTCTGTCGGATCCTGTGTAAAGGCTTTCGGCAGCCATAGAAGTCGCAAACCTTCACTAATCGAGCTGAAATTGTTTGTGGGTGTGTTTTCAACCACGCTGAGTTCAAATATCTCAAAAAATTTTAATTTCAAAAAATTTGATTTTTTCGATTTCTGGGGTACTATTGCCCAAAAGAGGCGATTTTGTCAATTTTTGAAGATTAAAGTTGACATAAAAATTTTTTCAAGCGGCAGAATTTCCTGCCATTTGGCACAAATGAGTACTCCTATAGGGCCTCTGTATATGCCAAATTACAGCCTTATAGCTCGCACCAGTAACAAAATATTCCTTTCGTTAGCCAAAAATTTTCAAAATTTTGCCGAAACTTCAACTTTGAACAGTAATTGCCTTAGATGCAGATAAGATACAGACGTCCAGTATTTTTCCGCATATAGGGACACATGTGCTAAATCATATTGGCCAGTGACAAGCTTGGAGCTAGGGTCTTACAGCTAGCAGAGATTTTTAATTAATTATGTTGGTAGTTGCGAAAAAGGGGGGGTCGGGCACATAAACTAGACGCCTGCACATGACTGGAAGGCAACTAAGAACCAACGACCAAATACTTTTTTGACCACACCCATGCTCTTTAACTTCGCCGAAAAGTAGGCCAACCGGACAAAGTCGGGGCAAAATTTTAGTCCCCCCCCCCCCCCCCCCTTAAGCTAGAGAATTCGCCGAAAAACCATTTTGGCAAAATTGCGATTATTTTGTTTTGAACATTGATTTCTCAAAAACTACCTAATGCATTCGCGTGATTTTTGGCTGAATGAAAATTCGCCCTATGGCGGAGGGACATTTTTCTTGGTTTGAGCTAAAACCGCTCCAGTTGTGAGAAAACCGAATAGAAAGTTGCGAAATTTCGTGTCATCGCACATTTGCCAGATTTTCTGGAGTATTGAGGCTTGTTGAGCCAAATCCAAAAAAATGTCCCTCGGCCCACATGTCCTACATATCATGGCACAAGAAGAAATTTTGGCCGATTCTACAGTTTTGAGAAATCGATGTTCAAAAATTTTTGGTCTATATTCAGTCTGTCAGATGTCAGCATGTCGGAAATTTTTTGCTATTTTCTTACCAATTTTGCTAGCTTCGTAAGCTCATGTTAATATACAGACTATAAGCTTTAAAACGATGTATAAAGCTCTTTCCAACTCTCAAAATTGCGAAAGTTATAGCGTTTCGAAAAATCACTACAAAAGCACTGCACAAAAGGATACCAGTACCTTAAGAGGGTTGGTAACCTCATTTGCATAATTGCGATAATATATTCTAGGTACCCAATGGTAGGTTACCAACCCAGGCTAGGGTTATAATTGTCGTCCTTAAGTCTAGTTAGGCCTGTAGGGTATGAAATAGGCCTCAGTTAGTACCAGGTAGTCTATAGTCAGTAGTAATCAGTAATAATCGGTAGTACTTAACATTATCCTGTTTAAGTGGCCAGATTTGGGCCTTAAGTTAGTATTAGTCGTCAGTTATAACAATTAGGTTACTCCTCATATACTGGGCAATACGTAGTAATTAGATTAGGTCAGTCTAGCTGTAGTTTAGGTCTGTAATAGATGCTGAGTAGTGCCTACGTGACTCCATGCCCGTGAGAGGCTCGGCTAGAGCCTCATTTGCATATTTAGCCAAGTAGGCCGGAACGGCCCAAGCTTGGCCCTCTTCGCTCGTGTGTCCTTCAAAAACGTCAATTTTCATCCGTTTTCAACCTAAAACTATAAAATAACGCATTACACATTACACAATACACAATTCGGGTCTTGAACCCGCACGTGAAAGCCAATCGGTCCGGACAATAGTTGCTGGGGTTTTAATCCCCACCACCTCTGTTTCTAATGGGTTTTAACCCATTTGATTCAGGTAGCCGTTCAGTCTCTCCGCTGGAAGCGCGTCCTGTTGCTACTGGAATCAGTCTACCAGTCCTGAAGTAAGAGTACTGTAAAGACCCCGAAACCGGATAACCAGCCCTAACCGAGAAAGTACCAGTCAAACCAAAGTCAAAAGGCAATTCTGGCAGACAGTAACTTGTATTACTGTTGATTGTAAAACCATAACTGCAGTGAATCATTGTCTGCTGGAATCTGATAAACCTGTGTGTCTGTTTTGTAATAATAAATCATTATCCTTTTAGCTGCTTCGGCTTTCGCGTACGTTTCAGAGATCCCCCAACTCTATCCGTATTGAGGTTAGAGTTGAACTGACAGTCGCCCATAGAGACTATAAATCCTAACCCCCTGCCTAAAACGAACTCACCCCGTTAGACCCCATTTCAGGTCAGCTATTGAGCCCTGGTTGTCAGCATACCACTACAGCCGGAGCATCAATCTAAGCGAAGATTCATCTTTGCGTGCCGACCTTGACTCGTGTCTTGGATCCTGCTCAGATCTAGTCTAGTCTAGCCTAGTCTATTCTAGAAGTCCTAACCACCTGCAAACGACCCCGAACCAAGCAAAAGTTTATTGGAGACACGACCCCCTCCAATACAGAGAAATCCAGTCCAGATCTGACAGAGTCTATTACATATATATAATGTCTATAAATTTCCAAAAGATTGCACTTGCTTCAGAAATCGCAAATAGTGAAAGAAAACCCAAATATAAGCATGAGAAAGAAAATGGTTCAGCTGCGATTTAATTTACCTATAGACGATTGAGCAACGCCAAGTGATGAATGAGTAATAGCTGTTTAAATTTGACCTCACTGAAACGAAAAGTCCCGAAATTTTTAATAAACCCATTTACAATTGCATCGCCCAGTTTTACGTATAAATATGAAATGACTGCTTGATCCCGACTGGTTCGGATCGCCGGCGTCGGATTGCCTGGCCGGCAAACGGTAGGCAGGAGCTAAACAAAGCCCATTGCCCAATACTGAAATACTCGCTGAGGGTACGTAGGTCGCAATCCAGGCCCCAGCATCTTTTGATTTGATAATGGGCAACGATGTCGAAAAGTTCAAAAGCACCACCAAAATAATTTGATCAAATTTATACAAAAGTAGCACGTTAAATAAAACCACCAAAAGCTTGACGCAACGTAATCCAGCGGATTCCGTGGAGCTTAGTTAATTTTTTTTCCCATAGCACCACACCCCAGTTGCTTTCGCGATGAGGGGTAACGCCAGACCAAATTTTCTCAGGGGTCCCTGATCTGGCGTTGAATAATTGCAAATGCCTTAGTTAATTTCATTACCTAATCATTGCGTTACATTATATATAGCCTTTTTTCCTAAAACACAGCTGCAGAACCATCCCCGTTTTAGGGATTCTTTTGTCATTGTTTGGACTCCTTTTTAGGGGAAGATGGCCTGAGCCTAAGTCCGGCCTGGGACTAAGGGCGAGTTTACCTGTCGGTTAAGACTTTACTACATTTAGAAGGACCCATACTACATTATTCAACTTTACAATGTAGTGTGACTACATTCAAGCCTTTGTTGATGTAGTTGGTCAGAATATACGTTAGCTTGGCACAAAAGCAGCAGCCAAACTGCTGCTGTGCATAAAAACATTAACACTGAAGTGATGTATGTTTAAGTTTGTAGTTTATGGTATACTAGTTTTAGTAAATTAAGTCTAAGTTTTATGAAAGTTTAGTTTTTAATACCAATATTTCGCTTCTAAGCCGACGCTAAGCTATCGTAGGAAGTAAAATTTGTTGGTCTTGGGGGTGCGGCGGCGGGTGTACGTGTAGGTCCAACTTTAGCTTGGGGCTGCGGGCATAGTTTCCCTGGAACTTTGGGTGTGGGGGGGGGTAAATCTTGGCCGACCTCCGGAATGTGATGGGGGGTACCCCCCCCCAACCCCCCCCCCCAGAATTCGGACCTCAGAAATTTCGAAAAATGGCCAAAAAATGCAAAATTTTCTGTAATTTAGCCCTTTTTTCATCAAAATAAGGCTTGTTCTTAACGTTTTAGGCGCTTTTGCACCGTTTTAAAGCGATTTTAGGTCAAAATTTTAGAAAAAATTTTTCAAAAAATGACCATTTTTCGACCAAATTTAGCTAACTTTTTGGGTCCAAAAATCGTTGGGGGGGGTTCGGGGGGGGGTAGCCCAAAGGTGGGGGAGGGTAAGTCAAAAAATCTGGGGGGGGGTAAATTTGGTCAAAAATTTTGGGGGGGATACCCGCCCCCCCCCCAAGTAAACTATGGCTGCGGGGTCCAAAAAATTTGAAAATTTCCACGCAAGTCGCAAACTCAACTCAACCCAAAATTTTTTTGTTGAAATGTCTCCTATTTGATGTAAATTCCAACATAATCAAAAATAATCGACACTGCCTTCTAAAAGCTATTTTTAGAACGCGCAAGAAGCTCGCGCATGGGTGTAAGCATAGGTGTAACGGAGATTTGGGGTGGGGGAGGCTCCCCCCCAACATTTTCTGGGGGGGGCCCCCCTCTGGAGACCCCCCCCTACCCCCCCCCAGGACCCCCCAACCCTCCCCCCAAAAAATTTTTCATTTTTTATGCCAAAAATCGCATTTTCAGCCGTTTCTAATGATAAAAAACATCTAACCATAAAGTAATTTTAACATTAGACAGTGGTTTTAACTTTTAAACTCAAAAACTTGATTGCCAACATGTTTCCAAGTCCAAAATAAGGACAATATTGAGTCATAAGATCCATAATACAGTTAAAAACGTGTATTTCTCATACTAATAAACAGTTTAAGCCAAAAATTTGGACATTTTTGAAAATTTTTTCAAAATTTACCCTAAAAATACCCAATTTTAGGCCATTTTTCGCGCCTTCACCCCGCCCCCCCCCCCCCCCCCCCCCAGTTGGGGGGGGGGGGGGGGGGGGGGGGGGACGTCCCCCCCAAAAAGTTTTGGGGGCGGGGTGAAAAAAGGCTTGGGGGGGGGGGGGCTACCCCCCCCCCCCCCCCCCCCCCACCTTACACCTATGGGTGTAAGGCGGGTGGGGGGGGGGGGTTTTGATGGTATTATGGGCTTTCTTTATGATTATTGACCTTATCTTGGACTTGGAAACATATTGGCAATCAAGTTTTCGAGTTTAGACAGAATGTCTAATGTCAAAATTGCGTCATAGTTGCATGTTCATTGATTGGGAACGGCTGAAGAAAATGCTATTTTTAGCATAAGAATAGAAAAAATTTATCGGGGTAAGGCTGGGGGAGTCTCCAAAGGGCCCCCCAAAAAAGTTGGGGAGTCCCTCCCCGCCCCCACTCCAAATCTCCTTTACACCTATGACCGCACCCACCCACCAATTTTTGACCCCTCCCCTTGGCTCCGCAGTTAACTGACCGGGATTCATAAAATGTTGATAGCTTTTCACGACTACGCACACTTGCGCACGCCGCACATGCTCTATATATGCGTAAATTCAGGCATTTAAAAATCACAGCAACTATATATATACAAAGATAACTTTTTCTCTTATATATAAACTTTTCTCATAATTTTTTCTTCGTAACAGTTTTCCTCTTTATTTTTACAATTTTTTTAAAAGTTATATATATATATATATATATATATACGTATAGGTGAAGTTTTTGCATTAACAAATTTAATTTCTCTTCGAAATTTACCTTTTGTTCTTAGGAGTTGTTTCAGTATATAGGTATCTGTGCTTCTATTGGGGCCGCCAGCTAGTTGTATACGTATATATACACCATATAAATCTATATATGTATGCACTAGCGTAGCCAGAAAAAATTTGGGAGGGGGGCAAGCTAAAAATGCTATGAAACTTCTACCGCAAGTAAAAAGTTGGTGGAAATTTTCAAGCAAAATCTGGATTTTAAAGATATTATCGTTGAAATGTAGCGCCGCAGGCGAAAATTTTGGCACTTATGTAGATGGGGGGGACAAAAATTTTGCCTTGGTCCCCCCTTATGGTTCGAAAACATTTTTTGTCTCCGATTTCGGGGGGGCATGCCCCCCTCGCCCCCCCTATCTACGCGCCTGTATGTATGTATATATGTATGTATGTATATATTATATATGTATGTATTAGGAATCGACCGGACGGAACTCCAAAAAACCGGAACCGGAACCGGAACAGGCTTTACAAAACCGGAACCGGAACCGGAACCAGCTCTTTAACACTACAAAAATAGAAAATTTTTGCTGACGTTTTGGACGATTTTTGCACAATTTTTCGCTTTTTTGTAGTTACGAGAACATTGTAATATTACGTTTGAATTATATTTTATATAATTATTTCAATGTAAAAACATGAAATTTGCAATTTATTAAGAGATTTTTGTCTTATAGCATAGTTAAGTTCTACTATATATATATATATAGCTTTAAAATTGAAATTTAAAATTTAAACTTAGTTATACACGGTATGAATTATAGGGGGGCGCGAGAGCGACCCCTATAATATGGATGTAAAAGGCGCTGCGCAGCCCTTTGAGACTCGTTCGAGCACCGTGCCAGCTCATTACTGAACGAAATTCGGCAAGTTTGGTATCTTTGGAATCTACACGACGAGTACAACACGTTGCAAAAAAGTTTTGTTCAAAATTTTCAACTTTGAAAATTTTCGCTTCCGGACAAGTTAGGTCCGTTTGTTTTTTTCTGTGTAAGTCACGCTTGGAAAAATGCAATTTTGTGCAGAGGTGTTTGAAAGATGTGGACGTTTTCAGCCGGAAAGGTTTATATTTTCTGAATGCCGATATGGTCCCATGTGCCCCGCGCTATATTTTTTCGCTGCCCGGCCTGGCATGCCACCTGTGCGGCCGGCCAAAAGTGGCCTAACGGCGTTTTTGGCCAAAAAAGGCCAATTTTGTGTCACGGCTGCAGGGCTCAGGGAACAAGCTAGAGAGACGCGGCTTGTTGCATAAGAAACTTTGGGATGGGTAGCGTGTCATAACGTTGGCCGATTTTTGATTTAGGTCCTGGATCGTTCTGGCGGCCGGCCCAAAGTTGGTCCGGCCAAATAGCCATTTTGGAAAAATTTCTAAGTCCCAACTCTACAGAAGATGTTTTGAGCCATTTAGTGGGACGCATATAAGGGTTATTGGGGTCGCTGAACACGATGAGCATAGTCGCAGCGCTGTTCGGTGCTGCTGTCGTGCTGTACTATTATGCAGGCCTGTTGCGGTTCCTTTTTTCCTTTTATTTCCTTTTTTTTCGAGGCCTTCCTTTTATTTCCTTTTTTTCGCCCAAAATTCCTTTTATATATTTCCTTTTTTTCTGGCTGACTTCAAAATGTCTAGGAATTTACAAACTTTTTAAGCAAAATTTACGTTTTTGCTCATATTTTTTCAAAAATTTCCGGCTTCGCCGGGATGTGATAGTATGGATTTTAATTTCAAAGTTGGTTTTATATTTTGGACGTATATGTTTAATAACTTGACTTGGCTTTACGTTTTGTATTTTGATCTATTTGGCTGGAAAAGTGTAGTTTTAAGCTAAGTAACGGCTGAGTTTTTGCAGTTTCTAGAGTGCACGAAATAGCAAATTTTAACGATTTTATTCT
Organism: Trissonchulus latispiculum; assembly: GCA_030248195.1. NCBI lineage: Eukaryota > Metazoa > Nematoda > Enoplea > Enoplida > Ironidae > Trissonchulus > Trissonchulus latispiculum. The sequence continues at coordinate 8,537 of JASAND010011156.1, forward strand.
TTTCAGCACATGTATATATTTTTTGTTACACAACGCTTAAGATTATATAAATTTTGATGGTTGTAGGTCGCTTCCAGGACTTTGCAGAAAATTTCTAACATTATCTAAACTTCTCGTTTTATCATTGAGATTTTTTCAAATATATATTATCTGACATAGTTTACTGTGACAGCATGTTTTCTCTATGAATTTGAGCTTATTTATACAGTTTAAAAAAGTGAAATGTATTAACAATGCGTAGTTTGGTAGGAGGTTCATGTTAACCTGGACCGGTTCTATTTAATTTTGTCGTACAAGATAACTGCTTTTCTTTCTGGAATAGTGAAAACTTCTGGAGCTAAAATTTTTTGAACGAAATATGTTTCTGCTATTTCAGTTTTAGTTCTCTTTCTCTTTTCTCAATTTTATCGACTACCTTCCCACCTAGGGTTTAAAGAATTTTTTGAAAATTTTTAATTTAGACCCTCAATTTCCAGGCCCCGGCCCGGCTCTTGGTAGTGGCGGCCCCGGCGCATCTCTAGAAACTACTTATAGTAGAAGAACATAGCTTCAGTGTTCCTCTTGAAGTGCCAGGCATTCCGTTACTTGAATCTGTACCATTTATTTCTCAAAAAATTCTGGACTTTCGAACATTTTCCAGCACTTAATTTTTCCAAATTCCAACTTATAAAAATCTGAAAATTTTCCAGCTTATCATAAAAATCTAAAAAGTCCACCACTGTCTAGTCCCTGCCTACTATAAGTCTGTGTGTATATATGCATAAAAGTTTACAGGCGGCAGTACAGATTTCAGGAGCCACTTTCAGATGTCAATATAAAAAAACTCGCTCGGCTTCGTCGAATCTATCCGATCAGAATAAATTTTTAAAGCAAAAATAACATTAATGCGTTAGCGTAGTAGCAAGAAAACAGCCTTTAAAGTTTGTTATTTTTGCCAGTTTTCATCGGGAAAATTCCTTTTTTTTCCTTTTTTTCTGTTTCAAAATTCCTTTTTTTATTCCTTTTTTCTGAGGAAGGCCGCGCAACAGCCCTGTATTATGCAGCAACCATAGCATGCTGTCTGTAGACTTACTGTAAACCGCTAAACATATGAAACTTCGTGAAAATTGTGTCTGGCTGGAGTAAGGGGGAACTGTAGCTATGATAGTTGGTGCACTCTCTAGCTTCCACCGTGCTGTGTGTGCTACCCCAAACACAGCACAGTCGATAACAAGTTATTCATTCGTCACTGGTATTTGAAATTCGGCATACAGATAGTTTAGGACATGACAAAACGTTTCGTATACGTTATGTTACTATGTGGTTGCGCTGCAGTGCAGTGCGCTGCAGAGGTACAGCACGGCCTATAACTAACTACAGATAAGTTGCAATCGTCCAAAATTTTGCATGCAAGTGCGGCAGAGTATTGCAAATCGTGCTGTATGAGTTTCCTTCACTGACAGTAAAGTTTGGATCTGGTTGTGCTGCAGTAGAGTGCTATATGCTATATACACTAACTAAAACTATTGCAGCCATGGGTATATACTGGATGTTGGATTTCTGTCAAAAGAGAAAAGGGAAGAAATTGGAAGTTTTCAAGCTTCTTTGTTCTGTACTTTCGGTTGACAATTAATGATTGGCGGAATTTTTAAAGTTTCTTTCACACAGCTTTAACGTTTTTGCTTTTTACTGAGAAAAAACAAACTAAGGAAAGGTGGTAAGAAGAACTTCTTACCATCACAAACCGAGACCGTTATTTCAAATTAATACAAGCTAAAACTATCCGAAACAGAATTATTAGATCGACCAGTAGCCATATTCAAATCGAACAAGGTAATTTATATATGAAAATAAATAAAATAACTAAAAATAACAAATTTACAGAAAAATGAACCAACTCCAAATGAGTGCCCATAACATGAAATATTTGAATACATAACATGAACCTTAAAAATGAAATAGGACCAGAATAAAAATGCTCCGACGGAGCATGAAAAATGCAATATGGGTGACATTCGGTTGTAAATGGACAGAGGACTAGGTTTTAAAACGTTAATATGGGAGGGGCAGGTTGTAAATGCCAGGAGGACTAGGTTAAAAGCGCACTAATATGGACCAGCTTCGCTGAACAACCCATATTCGCGGTCACTCATGCTCCACTCCACATGGCATGCGTACTAGTAAGATCTACATTCTTCAGCTTTCAAAGCAAGCGGGACGATTTTGAAATATTAAAGCTGATTTCAAATAAACAATGCAGTTCTGGTAGAAAGGTGTTCAAGGTATTTCTTCTGCACTGTCAGCGCAGAATCTTGTATGTATTAAGTTGATGCGAAAAGCAGTTGACATCATGTACGTGTATTATATATTAAGTTGTATAATAAGGAGAACCACTACATTACACTTGCAGGCCATGCTGACAAATCGTACAATTTTCCGAAGAACTGCCGATAGCAACAGCAAGCAGCAGCCGATAGAAACTGGGCAATTTTCGCGAATATGGGTTGTTCAGCGAAGCTGGTCCATATTAGTGCGCTTTTAGCCTAGTCCTCCTGGCATTTACAACCTGCCCCTCCCATATTAACGTTTTAAAACCTAGTCCTCTGTCCTTTACAACCAAATGTCACCCATATTGCATTTTTCATGCTCCATCGGAGCATTTTTATTCTTGTATGCTATATATATTTATAATATTCGAACACGTTTTCGATGAATAAACGACGTCTATATTTTTACATTATATATACGAATTTCGATGAATAATTTAAATGAAAGTTGACTTTTAAAGGAGATTATAAAATTTATATAATTTCATAATTAGTTAAGCTGAATTTTCAATTAAGCCAAATAAGTATATAGATAGAAACTGATTCCACGAAATTTTTGCGAGCACCGAAAACTGCTCTTACAGCTTTCGGCAAAATAAGTCAGAAACATGTTTAGTTTTTATCTGGCTTGTCTGATAATTTCTAGTCATAATCAAAAAGTTCATTTAACGTTACTAGAGCTCCAAAAAAAGTTGCAGCTTTTTCAAAACACAAAATAAAAAATAATGATGCCATTTACATTTTTAGAAAACAAAAGATGCATATATATCTATAACCATTTTATTCTCTCTGTATTTCAGACAAAATTAAAATAATTTTTCGTGAAAATTACTGTTCTTGTACAAATTCCGTACTGTAAAGTCTAATCTGGCTATGAACTTAGGTAACATCAGCTACAAAATTGGACTTGTTCAGAACATCAGCTTTTAATTCCTTGGCTTGTAACTATATCTCAGTATAATTAGTAATTACTTAGTTTTTCTGATTACAATGCAAATGTTTTCTGAATGGTTGCAATATAAATTTTCATCCATTAACATATATATATGCCAAAACTATTTTTCACAAGTTTCAAGGAAAGTCGAATTGCACAATTTCTCCAAGTTTTTTAACGAAATTTCTTCTTTTTGGCTAGCTTCATCAGGATATATTTTTAAAAACCCTTGCTATTTGTTTTTTTAGTAATTTTGTTGATCTCCGCACTGGATTAATTACTAAACAAACAGCAATAAACTTAATCCATATTTAAAGTCCAGTCTCGATTTAAACAATTAAAAAGATTAAATTTAAGCTAAAACTGACATTTGATTATACAACAGTGCACTCTATAATTTTGAAATAGCAATGTCGACGCCAAGGGCTCAATAATTTCAATTTAGCATTAGGTATATATCTTCTACCACTACTTAAATTTAAGAGTTTCGGCGGTCTTGTGCTGTCTAATCTGAGTTATTAAGTATTATTTTTGTTTTATAATATATTAATATTCATAACAACGATACATTAGACATTATTATTACAAATTCTAAACATTAAGTATATATATGACAGGCTTTTTCTAAAAATCGTACATAGCGCGATTGGTTTTAAACATCGACCCTCTTCGATTTTCTTTATTTTAACATATATGGTACCCATATTAGAGTCTATCATCATGGCAAGCCGTTTTCCAAATTCCGTCCTAGGCGAAAACCAAGTTCCAAAGTTTTGCCCCCCCCCCCTTACGCCTTTTTTTTGATTCCCTTGACAGTCTGCATGGCTCGTCTTCAATGCCGCAAAACCCAGAGCTTGGAACAACGGTTTTGACCTCAAACGACAGGCAACAACAGCCAGGTCTTGGAAGTAATTGCTACAAGTATTATAACCCAAACCAGAGCAGCAGAGACATCTGGTTTTTTTTGGAGTAAATACTTAGTGTTTGACGGGGTGTTCAGTGTAGATCCGGTAGCACACATTTTCGCATATTACTCTCAACCCGAGTTAGGGAAACTGCTAATGTTTCTACCAGGTTTTAATCCTCCCTGGTGAAGGACTATTTCGCTTTGAAGAAATAAGCCAAAATTGGTTTGGGCTTTGGAAGGCAAATTGGCACCAGAAAAAGAGCATCGGCCGCTTATTGGGACCACGCCAAATTTTGCAATATTTTACTTCCACAACTTGATAAGAACAGGAATCATATGTACACCCTTACATCAGATTATCACTCTACTCGCCAAACGGAAAGCAACGTGGCCAAGCCAGAAACTACTTTTATTCGGTTAAAGTTTCTGTCGTAGTAGACTACGTTTTTGAGTTTAGGAAGTTACGGCAGAAACAAGGTTAGCTATAGCTTGTCATTTAGCGAGCGCTAGCGAAGAAAAAGCATGCATTTTTGGGACTTGTGTCTTGTGCTAGAAAAGTTGTTCAGCTTGTCAAAAAGCTTTCGAGATGAGCTAAAATCCTGTACTGTTTCGGAAAATTCAAAATTTCGTAATTTTCAAACACGGTGTAAAAAATCGTGATAAATTAAAGTTGTTCGAGTATAGGACAAGTACTGGCTCATTCGAAAGCTTTCGACAAGCTGAACAACTGTTCGTTATAGACACATGTCCCAAAAATCCATGTCTACAAGCTAGCGCTCGCTAGATGACAAACTATGCCAACCTGGTTTTCGCGTGGATATTCTAACAAAAACGTTTATCTTTAATACTGCAGTAGCTAACTTCCGAATAAAATAGATTTCTGGCTACTTATTTTGCTTTTCTGCACTGCTTATAGTATATAATCTGATGTAAAGGTAATAAGTTTTGATTCTGTTCCTATCAAGCTGTGGAAGTAAATATTGCATAAATTTGCCATTTTTCAATAAGCAGCCGATGCACTTTTGGTGTAGTCAATTTTAAAATTTAAACCAATTTCGGCATACTTTTTCAGCCATTGTTAGTCCGGGAGGGATTAACTATAGTGAGAAACATTGTAGTCTCCCTAACTCCAGTTGACGAGTAATATGTCGAAAATGTGTACCTAACGACGCACACTGGTACCCCGTCAAACACCAGTATTTACCCGACACCGGATGTCTCATTGCTCGGTTTGGGTCTAATTTTCCAATAGTAACTTGCAGACCACTATTCCGTTGTGGTCGTCTGAGGCAAACCGTTGTTCAGAAACTCTGGTTCCAGCATTCGCCGTTCGAGCCATGCTGACCGTCCGACTCTCACTGAAAATGTACGAAACTTTGGACTTGGATTCTCGCTCTAGGGACGGAATTTGCGGAAAAACGGCTGACAGGTGATCGTCCTAATGGAATTTTCCTGCTGCATATGTGAAAATGAAGAAAATGGAAGAGAGTCTATTTTTAAAACCAATCGCGCCTCATGCTACTAACTTCGACCCTTACGAAAAGCCAGTCATATAATGCAATTTGACAGACCGCAGGCGAAAATTTTTGAATGAATAATATTCTGCTTAGAAGAAAATCGCAATATTTTCAGAATGTTCAAAGAAATTTGACAAAATTTTAATAAAATTTCGCTTTTGATAATAGACTAAAATTGGTTCCGGTTCCGGTACGTTTCAAAAACCGGAACCAAAAAGTACCGGAACCGGAATTCCGGTCGATCCCTGTGTATATGATGAATGTTATGTTGAGTTTAGAACTAGGGACATAGACACTACTAGGGACTAGGTTTCACCTTGCCATTCAGTCATTCATTCAAAAAATAGTGAGCGTGCCCCAAGAATGTTATTGGAGGGAGGGGAGGAGCGTCGCCTCACCCCCCCCCCCCCCCCCCCCCCCCCCCCCCCCCCCCCCCCCCCCCCCCCCCCCCCCCCCCCCCCCCCCCCCCACCCCCCCCCCCCCCCCCCCCCCCCCCCCCCCCCCCCCCCCCCCCCCCCCCCCCCCCCCCCCCCCCCCCCCCCCCCCCCCCCCCCCCCCCCCCCCCCCCCCCCCCCCCCCCCCCCCCCCCCCCCCCCCCTGTAAAAAATATTTGCTTAGAAAAATGTATGCTTTGTGTATTGCAGTTGATGCTCCATATTCAATGTCTATGTCAGTGCAGCGGTTGCACTTGCAGATGTCAACGATATCAGCATTTTAGAGTTTGAACCGAACAAGATACAAATCACTGTTGGTGGCTCTTCTTCTGTTAAGGTCAGAGCTGAGTAAGTTTTCAGTATATATGTATATAGTTTTCATAATCTGGTTGTGATGGTC
>JASAND010011157.1:0-15418 GCA_030248195.1 Trissonchulus latispiculum
AAGTTACGTATTGCTGGGGAAGCAGTGGAAACAACAATAATGCAGCCTCTAGGGTTATTTTTGACGCTCTTCAAGATAGGCTATTAAAATCCTATATAGCTCATACCGGTAAGCCCACACTGGAGGTGGGTTTTTTTTCCCGCATATTGAAATGGGTTTTTTTTCCCGCTTGACTATACTTGTCAGTGCCTTTATCATTCCTTGTTTGTTTCGTAAGAATTGCGCAAACGTTTTTGGTGATGGTTAGAGCTTTTATTTAAAATAGGTAGCGTTTAGACTAAGATTTTAGATTATTTATGCAGAAGTTGTACATAGGGCCAAGTTGCCCCACATTAGAGAAACGGGGCTATTTGGCCCTGCTTGGCTGGAGACTAACTAAAATATTGCAATTTCTGGGGAGTTGAGCTGGTTAAATATTACAAATTTTGCGGATGCATTGCTTTTTTATCTGGGAATGTGAAAATAGCAAACTTTTTGAACCATCCACAGTCTAGCAACTTTGGCGAAGGCTTGAAGTGACAGATAGCACGCCTACAGCGGCTGGTATATTCAAGTTTTAGGCTCAGGGCCGGGAACAGGAGTAGTGGCATGCTATTTTTTTCGCGAAAATTATTGCCTGGACACACATCCACATTTATGCAAAAGATCGGAGAACAAGTTGGGCTCCAGCGAGTAGAACAGGCATTGCAATTCAGAGAAGTCAGGTTGCGAGGTTGACAGCTGACCGTTTGAATTAATTTTTGGTACTGTAGTTGAAGCGAGTAAATAAAAAAATGTTAGGGATAAGATAAAGGGGAAGTCGAGCTTCAAAACTGTTCCTTCAGACTGAATCTAAATGCAGTTGTTGGATCTCAGCAGCTGATTGCGCCAAGTTCCCCTATCCCCTGGTCAAGTAACCCCAAATTGGTTTAATGTGACCCACTCAGCTTTTACGCTGATTGCTAATGCTGTGATAACGCGAGCTCTATATGACTAGGTGGGTCAAGTAGCCCCATCAGCCATCCACAATATGAAAAAGAAATGAAGTCTTTAAGTGCTGACAGTCGACTTCTATGAATAACCAAACTTTGAAAATGGGGCGAGTAGCCCCGGTTGACCGTATATATATACAAGAAATAAAAATGCTCCTAAAGAGCAAAGAAAGGAATATGAGTCAACATGGAACATGTAAAATGCTAAATATTGTCGGTTGTAAATTAAGAATAAGACAAGCATGTAAAATGCTAATATGAGTCTGGTGAGGTTGGAAAGTGCAGAAGACAAGTTTGTACACGCACCAATATGAGTGCATGCCAAATAGACTCATATTGGCATTATTAGTATTCTGAAGGCAAGTGGTTGCGAATTTCGGTTATATATCACTCACGTAATGTCAGCAAGACGAGACAGGGTAGTTTTAGGGTGGATAACAGGATGCTACACAGGTTACGCACGTATATACGTATATATGTCACGAAAGTTAACATCAGATTTAACTTTGAGTCTCTGAATACATGAGTTATACAAACGCTTATTAAAAATGTTATATATATATCCGTCCGTCGGCGCATTGTTGACTAACAGCGGTTTAACAGTTTCCTAAGGAGAAAAGTTGACAATGTTGACCATGGTTGGGATATCCATGTGACGTCAATAACGCTACTTATTGGTCTTAACTCCTTAGAAATATATCCATTGGAATTCCGCAATGGATGCATGCGTTATTGTTTTTAAGGCATGCCAATATGAGTCTATTTGGCATGCACTCATATTGGTGCGTGTACAAACTTGTCTTCTGCACTTTCCAACCTCACCAGACTCATATTAGCATTTTACATGCTTGTCTTATTCTTAATTTACAACCGACAATATTTAGCATTTTACATGTTCCATGTTGACTCATATTCCTTTCTTTGCTCTTTAGGAGCATTTTTATTTCTTGTTTATCCACTTTTTACATGTCGTTGACATAAAAGCGTTAAAGAATCATAAAGCATTATAAATGCATTAAATACTCAGACTCACGTGTGTGGTTCTATGGCGATTTGGCTCAGTTCCACCCTGACACCACCTCACACCAGACCGCTCCACAGCAAGTTAGGGTAAGTGGGTCTATGATAAAAGCTTAGTTTTCCCCCACCCCTACCCCAGCACAGCACTCTACAGCCACTTTGGGCATGCATTTTTATGAGAAAAGTTGCTCAGCTCACTTGAGGCTTTCATTTGGTACCAAATTTGACCACTTTTGAAAATTTTGATTTTCGACCCAAAATCGCCTAAGACCCCACCCGTACCCCAGCACAGCGCTCTACAGCCACTTTAGGTACGCACTTCTATGACAAAAGTTGTTCAGTTCGATGCGGGCCTTCATTTGACTCGAAATTTGACCACTTTTGAAAATTTTAATTTTTGACCCAAAATCGCCTAAGTCCCCACCCCACTACAGCTGTTTTTGATTTTTGATTCGAATCGAATCAAAACAATTTTGATGCGACTTTTGATTTTTGATGCACTGAATCGCATCGAATCGGTAGCGCAAAAAATCGAACTGCATCAAATCACTGTAATTCTGGTATATAATGGCAAAATCGAACTGCATCAAATCGGAAATATTCTGGTTGAATCGTTATTTTTGATTTTTGATTCATTTTGATTCACATTTTGATTCAGGGGAAATAGGCAGCTGACTAAGAGAAGCAGCGGCGAAAATGTGTGCGTGTGTGTGTTCTACTTCTGCGTTCAGCGTTTGTGTGTATCTATATATAGCACAGTGAGAACGTCAAAAGTGGGTCACCATTTTGCTTCACAATGCCTATTTCACTTCATCCCGAAACTTTGGCAATGAGTTTTTAGTATTACTTTTTTCACCTCGACTGAGATAGTATTGACAATACATTTTTAATTCTTGGAATGGTTTTCGCTACTTGCCGGAGAGCTAAACTAAAAGTTGATTAAACTGTAAATAACTAAATGTTGTAATTTTTCCACCTATCAACGGTCAACATTCACATTTTAAAATATTTTGAAAATGATAATCTTTCATTTGAGTGTAAAAAATTATATTGCTGAAAAAATTACGTTTCAAACTGTCTCCAGGTTTTATTTTTACACTGATTTGCAATGTGCGAGTTCTTAGTAAATCTTTGATTTTCAGATTTGGGTTTTGGTGGGCAGGTGGTTTTAGGGCACTCAGGAGTTTGGGGGTCCAGAGTCTGTGTCGAAAAAGGCTTAAAAATGTTTTCTGTTCCGAAATGTGTACAAGTGGTTGTTTCATTTAATATTGTGATACATTACATTTAGCCACAAATTGTCCGAATGACAACTTTAGACAAGAAAGTTTTTGGAAAATTGCAGTCAGTTACAAACATTTACATATTTTTGTTAAAGTTGCCAAGATGCCTACTTTTTTAACACTTTAAAATCTACCTGTACTTTTCGGTCTTTGCAGAGGCCTTACTTTCCATTCCCCTTAAGCATACACCTTCTAATTTCAGTTTCAGTCGGGGATCCAAGCTTAACTTCAGTTTCAGTTCGTTCAAAAAATGTAGTTTTCAAATATAACGTAAAGCATAAGCTGATGATTATTTAGATTACCACGGCGGAATTTCAACGAAAGAGCGGATTTAAACTTTTCAATGTATTGAGGAAAGATTAAATTAATTTTTGTCCAAATTTAAGGTCTGAACGTATAATATAGTTTCAGTTACAGTTTCAATCGGCGTTCTAGAAAACTTTCTGTTTCAGTTTCAGATCTCCTCCCAAAATAATAGTTAATAGTTAATGTTAATGAAGAATAGCTTTCTTATTGAATAAACAGTTTCTGGATCTTCCACTGAAGTACCTAGACTTTTTGTCTGATTGTGTGTGTTTGAACATTACTATCTTATATATTTTGAATATTCTTTGGTTTTACTTTTACGAGAATTAGGTCGTACTTGTGCAATGTTGTTTTTTATAAATTCAAGTCGTTAAGCCATTAGTCTCTACAATTAAACACATAGTCAGTGTTATTCGGTAAAGAAATTAATAGGACTAAGTTTAAGATTGCTAAGCAGCAGTTAATTAGATAGCCAGTTTTAGCCTACCAACAGACTAATAAATGACTTGATGGAAAATTTTAAGAAAAATCAAAAATCGAATCAAAAGTCACTAATTTGGAAATCTGAATCGAATCGCAGTTTGCCCAGAATGTACAAAATCGAACTGCATCGAATCGTTTCAAATTTGAGCGGTTGTAAATCGAACTGGATCGAATCGTATATTTCTAAGCAGTAGTAAAACTGAACTGAATCGAATCGGAAATAAAATCGTTGAATCAATACCACCCTACACCCCACCCCACCACAGCCCTCTACAGCCACTTTAGGTACGCACTTCTATGACAAAAGCTGTTCAGTTCGATGCGGGCTTTCATTTGGTACCAAATTTGACCACTTTTGAAAATTTTAATTTTTGACCCAAAATCGCCTAAGTCCCCACCCCACCCCACCACAGCCCACTACAGCCACTTTAGGTACGCACTTCTATGACAAAAGCTGTTCAGTTCGATGCGGGCTTTCATTTGGTACCAAATTTGACCACTTGACCCCCTACCCGATTTACCCTTCAAACGGCAAAGTGGAGCCAGTCCAGCAAAATGGGTGGGTCGGACGGCAAAACGGACTCCGGAAATGAGCTGGGCGCACCAGAAAACCCCTATGGACAAAGTTTTGAGAGGCTATGCACAGTCCTATATGGTGTTCTTGGAAGTCGGTACCGACTTGACCCTCCCGACAGCAAAGTGGAACCACCCCAGCAAAATGGGTGGGTCGGACGGCAAAACGGACACCGGAAATGAGCTCGGCGCACCAGAAAACCCCTATGGACAATGTTTTGAGAGGCTATGCACAGTCCTATACGGTGTTCCCGGAAATCGGTACTGACCGGACCCTCCAGACGGCAAAGTGGAACCAGCCCAGCAAGATGGGTGGGTCGCACGGCAAAACGGACACCGGGAATGAGCTGGGCGCACCAGAAAACCCCTATGGACAAAGTTTTGAGAGGCAAAGTACAGTCCTATATGGTGTTTTCGGAAGTCGGTACCGACCGGACCCTCCAGACGGCAAAGTGGAACCAGCCCAGCAAGATGGGTAGGTCGGACGGCAAAACGGACACCGGGAATGAGCTGGGCGCACCAGAAAACCCCTATAGACAAGGTTTGGAGAGGCCAAGTAAAGCCTACTATGGACCTCCTGGAATCGGTTTCCGACATGACCCCCCCAGACCGTCAAGTGGAACCAACCCAGCAAATTGGGTGAATCGGGCAGCAAAACTGATAGCGGGAATCGATTCTCCGTCCCAAAAAACCTTTATATGCAAGATTTGAGAAGTCTATATATCTTGAAAAATAAGCGAAAAAACTAAGTTCAAATTCGGACCCAACATTCACCAACTTTGGCGGGCCACTGTGGCGCTGTGGCGCAACATATCAAAAATCCGACTTCAAACGTCATAATCCGGATATATGTCCTTATCAACCATATATAACTTGTCTGGTTTGTATTTGCACAAAGAGCTGGAAAGAAGCTAATCCCAGGCATACTTTTGGCCATTTCGACGTTCTGAGCCGACTTTGTGGCGCCACTGTGGCGCTGCGGCGCACTGTGGCGCGGCGGCGACCACATATATTGAAAGTCGGTAACCTATATATATTGATGATATACCGCAATAGGTGTCTGAACGTCGCTACATTCTGTGAAAGAGGCTACAAAATGGTGACATACGAGGGTAAAACGGAGACACCGGAAAAAAAAAAAAAACATCGCCGGCATAACTGCCGGCGGGTGTAACTTTTTAACGGTAAGTGCTACGGGGATGAAATTTTCCAATTATACTAAACTCGACACGGACTTTCTTTTGCGCACAAAATTTGCGCAGGATCTGCGCAGGAATCTGCGCAGCCTCTGCGCAGCGCCTCTGAAGGCTGTCATTGGGGCGTTTTGACTCATATTATAGGGGTCGCTACCGCGACCCCTATGATAGCGATTGTCCTTGACTGCAACCCTGCCAGATTAAACCAATAGTTTTACCGCCACATCCCTATGTTTCTGTCCGATACTTGTCAAAGTCCAACTAAATTTAAGGCATATATATATATAGCTAGCCTAAACTGCTCAGGCAAACAACTACTATATCTCGCAGATTACCTATTCAACATTTTTTACTCTAATGTTGACCGTTCTATATTATGTGACAAACGCTGAAGCGAAGCGTGCAAGCCCGCGAATATGGGTTCTTCGGCGACGCTGTGCCCATATTAGTTCGCCCACAACCTAGTCCTCCCTTCTTTTAGAACCTAGCCCCATATTAAGCATTTTCAAAGCTAGTCCTCTCTTGATTTCACAACCTCACCACCCCATCCACCCATATTACTTTTCCATGCTCCGGAGGAGCATTTTACTTTCTTGTCCTCTTAGCACACTTTAAAGATTCTCTGACAATATTCCAATGTTGTTAAACATTGGCCTTAAGATCAGCTCGTATGTCGAGGCCGAGGGAGAATTGGCAAGGGGAGGCCTCCAGGAACGAACTTCCCCATCAAAAAGTGGATCCCCCTTTGGTACCAAATTTTGCAGTGAAAAATCAGAAAGCGAAATTGTCAAAATTTTTCTTGTTTAGCTTAACTAGTTTAATTAGACGGCATAGCTTAATTTTCCGGCTTAATGATGGATGCGATTAATGAGATTAATCAGTGAGATTAATGAGTTAACAAGGAGCCGAACATCCCGCAGGCATGACTACGGGGCCACTTTTCGTGGGGGGTTGCCAGTGGTCAGTAGGCCGCAGTGACCACTGGTCACTTCCATCGATGTCAGTAATATGCCCATTAAAACGAGCGTAGTCGATTTACCATAAATACCCATACCAAAAGGCCGAAAAACACTGTTTTAGGCCGTTTGACCAGTGGTCAATAGGCCCCATAGGCTGTAGTGACCAGTGGTCATTTCCGTCGGTTTTGGCGAAATGGCCATTGAAACCAGCGTAGTCGATTTACTATATATGCCCACAACCCAAACGCCGGAAAACGCTGTTTTAGGCCGTTTGACCAATAGGCCCAATAGGCTGTAGTGTCCAGTGGTCATTTCCGTCTGTTTCGGCGATATGCCCATTGAAACCAGCGTAGTTGATTTACTATATATGCCCACAACCAAAACGCCGGAAAACGCTGGTTTAGGCCGTTTGACCAGTGGTCAATCGGCCCAATAGGCTGTAGTGACCAGTGGTCATTTCCGTCGGTTTCGGCGATATGCCCATTGAAACCAGCGTAGTCGATTTACCATAAATGCCAATACCAAAACGCCGAAAAACGCTGTTTTAGGCCGTTTGACCAGTGGTCAATAGGCCCCATAGGCTGTAGTGACCAGTGGTCATTTCCGTCGGTTTCGGCGATATGCCTATTGAAACCAGCGTAGTTGATTTACTATATATGCCCACAACCAAAACGCCGAAAAACGTTGTTTTAGGCCGTTTGACCAGTGGTCAATAGGCCCCATAGGCTGTAGTGACCAGTGGTCATTTCCGTCGGTTTCGGCGATATGCCTATTGAAACCAGCGTAGTTGATTTATATACTATATATACCCACAAACCAAAACGCCGGAAAACGCTGTTTATGGTGAGTCTTCCCAACTTTGACCCTGGGCGAGGAACCACTGGAGCCATGCTGACCAGTGGTCACTTCGGGCTGTATCGGCAGTATACTCATCGTTTTCAGCGACCCCGATTTACTCGAGGCCGAAAAACGCCATTTTTAGTGACTTTTAGGCACCGGCGTTTCCAGGATTTTGAAAAGGGGTGGGTCCAAAAAATTTTAGTCCTCCTCCCCCCAGGACCACCCAAATGAACTGTTTTTAGGGAAGACTGCACAAGCGAAGCACATACTCACCCTCCTGTGTGTTGGCGTGTGTTGCTTCATAATTCACACTGTCCCGCAAGTATAAAATTCTAACTCACGTATACACACTCACACACTTACAAATATGCGTGTCTATTATGTATGTGAGTATTAACAATGGTCAGAATAACAGAACAGGATTTGGGGGGTCTGGGGGCGGAGCCCCCCAGAAGTTGAAGAAAGTTTTTGCTTTTTAGATGAAATTGTTTTTCAAATCTTTAATTTCTTTCATTTTGCAAAAACAAGAAAATTTTTTAAAAGTAACACTTTTTGAAAGCAAAATAAGAAATTTTTGCTAAAATCGAATGACATGAATCGAATCTGGTGAAAACGTTGGAAATATATATGTACACGCACTCCCGAAATTTTGTGGATATGCCTTTTTCTGTTTTTCTTGTCTACTTTTCTTACCTTCAAATCGCGATGACGGGGCCGCGATCCAGAGATCTATCCCTAGTACCGTATTATGTCAAACAGTGGCCCACCCAATAAAACGCCCGTTTTCTGGGCGTTTTTCGGGGGGTGGGCGCTTTTTCGGATTTCTCAATGGTCACTTGCATGCCGTGGAAAACTAAAAGTTCGTGAATAAAGTTGTGGCGGATTAAGCTATTTCAAGGCTTAGAATCAAGATGGATAGATAACCTAGTTTTTAGCATTTATATACGTGATAAAAGTTCTTAAATACTGGCATGCTCGTATCGGGGAGTCTTTCCCATTATCCCCCCCCATAGCTTAGCTCCGAAGTTGTACCGAAGAAGCACAATTTGAGTATTTGACTGATTGAGTTGAAATTTGGTAGGGTTTAGGTTTTTGGACCTGCTGATTTCAAAAATGCAAAAAATTTAAAATGTTTAAAACAGTTTTAAAAATTTGAAAATTTCAGTTTGGTAAGGGGGACCAAGGGGAACCGAAAAATTTTTTGAAAAAAGTTTGCTGAAAACTTGCTTACAGGGGTTTTCTGGGGCGCTGATCACGAATCCAAAAGCTGTTTTTCCATTCAGCTTTTCGTTAGCTCAGGATAAGCTTACATCTTAAGCTAAAAACTTTAACTTTTAGCTAACGGAAAGCTGAATCGTATAACTGATTTCAGATTCGTGATCAGCGCCTCAGAAAACCCCTGGAAGCAAGTTTTCAGCAGAAATTTTTTCAAAAAGTTTTCGGTTCCCCTTGGTCCCCCTTACCAAACTAAAATTTTCAGATTTAAAAATTTTTTTTTAAATTTTAATATTTTTGCATTTTTCAAATCAGCAGGTCCGAAAACCTACTCCTGCCAAATTTCAACTGAAACAGTCATTGTGCTTCTTCGGTACTACTTCGGAGCTAAGGGGGGGATAATGGGAAAGACCCTTTTGATCGGTAGCCAGCATGCCGAGAAAATCCGAAGCGAAAGTTTTCAAAAAATTTTCAGCGAAAATGGTATGAGAAACGTGCATCAAAAATGCAATTGTAGGATGCAGCATAAAGTGTTGTAATCTACGTACGGCTTAATACCGATTGACTATTCAAACTCTATCGAAGCTTAACATAAATTACAAAGACAATATAGAGCGGGGGAGTGGAGGCGGCAGCCGCCAAAACCTGAGAATTTTTTAAAAAACTTAAAAATCACTAAAAATATAATAGAAACTTTGCATTCTTTTTTTTAAATTTGTTGCTAGTTCCACATTTTGGCTTGGTCATTCTTTCCTCATTTTTATTTTGGCGTCGTCATTTCATTTCTTCAAACCACGCTATTTTTGACCAAAAAACCTAGACTGAATCTCCTGCTTCAAATGTAGGTAGAAACGATTGCGACTCACTATTTCTGAATTTGAAATAACCTGTTCCAATAAATGTTTGAATTTTGATTTATATATATGTGTGTGTGTATATATATACACGTTTAAGTTCACAATAATGTAAATGAACACACTAATCGCGCCGTAGGTGCGAAAATTCTATTTTTATTTGCTTTTCAATAGTTTAGTGAAAAATGATCACCTGCCACTGAAGATGAGGGGGGGTCAGGGCTCCAAAAGGGGTGGGTCCGGACCCCCTGGACCACCCCCCTGGATACGCCCCTGCTTTTAGGGCATTTCTAGTAAAAGTGGGACTTAGAAACTTTTCGCCAAAACAGGTGAAAAAATGCAAAGTTTGGGCCTATCTCCTGAAAGCTACAGAGCGAAATTAAAAAATCCCCCTCGTTACTTTGTGTGCATTGGCCGAAATATTCAAATAAAATAAACCAAACCGATCTAGCTGCTAGCCTGAGAAAAAAGTCCACCACAACCGAAGTGGCAAAATAGCGAAAGCCCGACTTTGGGGCCTTGGCACAGAGCCAAAATTGGCCAGGTGCCAAAATGACCAAAAAAGGTAGCATGGGGGGATCCTGTCTACCAACATATAATAGTAGTATGGTGCCAAAATGCCCACAACGTTCCAACACTTCGCTAGAAAATGCACTTCCGAAAAGCGTTATTCACCTACAGTCCCGGCTAGAAATTACGTACCTATGCGCTCGCAGTTTGCTCGCAATCGGGTCGCAGCTGTTTTTTGATATTTTTTCTTGCTACCGTTTGTTTGATCTTATGCGCTAAGCAATTTCCAATATGCGTACGCATGTTTTGTCAACTTTCTAACTTCTATAGAAAAAGTTAAGTCAAAGGTTTTTGCTTAATCCTATATCAAAATCTTCAATCTAAACAATATATATAGCCGTAGCTCTATGCTTAAGCACAAGGCCATCACTGAAAAACTGATGGCAAAAACTAGACAGCAAAGTAGCATAAACGCGAGCAGGTCGCGAGCAAGTCTCTGCCAGCATGCCTTAACTTCTAGCCGGGACTGTAGAAAAAAAAGCAAATGCAAACTAACTGTTGCCAAGTGCAAAAATTTGAAGTTTCGAATTCGAACCAAAAGTATGGTGATACTTGTAGTACTACTCGAGTACTTTACGACGGTAACATTTTTATCCCTCCCAGACCTCTAATTAGCTGGCACCAGGCCAACACGGTCTCCAGGGGGCCGCGCAGACGCCTTTACACCCACATTATGCTATCGCGCCCCTACATAATATAGTGCAATTATGCACTCTTGGTTATAGGGTGCCGGTGCTGGATTCACAGCCCAAAGCCAGGAGCGACAACTCCAATGTTGACTACATCTGTGGAAGGGGGGCCTGCCCTTCATCAGGCATGACGCCAGAACACAGACTCCTGTTACCTTCCCACCGCAGTGGTACCCATTTACCGACCCGTTAAGGATAGACAGCTGGGTTGGCTGCAGAAGTGTGTATGTGTTTCTGTTCTGCCCTGAGGCAATATTGGGGCCCGCTTTAGCAGGCTTACTACTTTGGGGATGCAGCAGCCAGATCAAATGAGCCAAAAGGAAGCGACCTAATCAGGTCTCTAAGGGAGGTGTGGGGTCACGGATCCTCCACGACTTGTGCGACCGACCTGCTGTCTTACAGACATGACAAGTACGTCGTTAAATGACACGAACAATAGGACGTATATAATATGTACTTCGAGGATGTGAGGGTCACTTAACCAGCTTACTGGCGACGTGGCACCTTCCGGGCACCCTCAAACGAAGGAGGGATGGATAACTAGCGCAGTGATCATACTACTTCCAGAAACGAGAAGACTAATAATTAAGTACGAGATGCCTGCATTAACTGCTCATTGACTGCAGAGAGGCAGATGTGTGAAATTTCCTGAGCAGGTAGAGAACTTTACCACGACTTTAACATTCTAGTCACAATTTTTGAAGACAATGCCTCCGCCCGCTAGTGCATGCACCTCAGAGATTATAAAAAATGAAAAAAAGCAGCCATAGCCTGAAGGCATTCTGCCACCATGATACAGCCTAAACAGGCGAGGCTGCAGCCACCTAGAATCATTGCATCACGATATGCATATAATTCGGCATTTTAAGTTCATACTATAGGTGATTTACGCATTTACATTTACAATGTGTATAACTTGAAAAATATTGGTGACCTAAGATTTTCGGAACATGGTTTAAACATTTCGGCCGTTGCAGGAAAAAAGGAAATAAAATGAATTTTTGAAGAAAAAAGAAAAAGGGACAACCTCAAAAAAGGAACCGCGGCAACCCTGCCGTTGAGGACCTCCAATTTTTAAATTCCCCTCCACTTTTCAGAACCACCACCTACGTTTTTGGCGGGTAACAAGAAGTCTCAAACAGCTCTAATCTTTTAGGGTCAAATTTTCAAACATTTTCTCCAATTCATCCAATTTATTGACTTAAAAAATCTTCATTTTAAGCTTAGAAACAGCGATTTTTTTGCATTTTCCCAAAAAGAGTTTCCCCAAAAATCTGTTCATTTTTATATACTTGTAACCCATAGGAAAAAACCAAGGAAAACAAAAAACACGAAGAAACCTGGAACCCCAAACCGGAACCCCAGACACCTGTTTAACTTAGATACCGCTGTGCAACGAACGAACCTTAGCTTTTCTATTGGGCACCCAACCGCCCAAGCTCTTTGGCGCTGAGACAATGCGATCCTGAACCCCGGAGCCCATATAGATGAGTCGAAAGAATCCTTCCGGTTTCCCCAGAAAACTGCTGATCCACCGCGCCACGGCTTCCCCACAGTCAAATCCTTCCACAATCTGATTCTGCCACATCCTGCAAGGACAGCACATCACGACAACTTCAGTATAAAAGACTCAGTTTACAAAAATAACGAACAAAAATAATAAAACTGACATTCTAGTGGAAGATACGATACGTATATATGCCGCATGTTCAGCTATGTTTCTCTTCTCGATCTTAATTCTCATTTTCACATTAATTTTGTCGTATATACAATCTTTTCACACACTTTTTAAAAACACAAAATTTTAAAAAACACACTAAACAGCACACTCGAATTTTCACCTGAAGGAGCGAATTTTTATATATTCATTGTAGGAACTTGAAATTAAACTGAAATACACTGAAATTCACACTAAGGCGGTTACGTAATTTGCAGATTGAAGTGAAAGAAAATTATCTCGCTAGATGATGGCGGCTTTCGCCAAAGCTGCCAAAAAATCCGAGCTGAGTTGGTGAAAAAGCCTCATAAACTTTAGGACACTTAGGACACTAAAACTATTTGCTAAAATTCGCGACACTATCAGTAGCTTCGCAAAATTGCGTCCTCCTACCCCTTCCCCGACTTGAATCGCAATTCGCACCCACCCCAATATTAAGGAATTTAATCCTTTATAACACAAAAGTGTCCGAAAAATATGGCTGAAAGGAAAAATTTAAAAAGTTCTGGCTTCTTCCGATTTCTACGTGCTTAACAGATTACATTGAAGCTAAAAATTGTTCAACAATTTAGTTCAACACAAAACATTCATTCAAACTCGTACATTTCAACATTCAATATAGCTGTTTTCATGAATTTTCGAACAAAAATTAAACAAAATATGGTCCCCATGTTACATGTATATACATATATACGTGGAGGTTTTCTCCCCTGCCGAAAGTTTGACTCTGCAGAAAAAGTCAAGCTCTAACAACCCAAACCTCAATGAAACCAAACAAATCAGTCACGTTTCCTACACATACTCACTTTGCCTTAAGTATCTTTCCACAGCGCTGCACACCGCCCAGATCCACTGTGATTTTGGTCATACTGAAATCAGAGCCGGACCGGGAGGGTGCCTCAATCGTCAGAACGCCGTTCTGAACCGACGGTTCCAGCAGGAGCATTTTAGGATACTGGCGAGCGGTTACCATAGACCAGACGTCTCCCAGACCTCCGGAGACTAGCATAATTCGTCTAAAAATGGATAAAAAACGTTTGGAAAAAACCTATAAACGTACCATAAAATAAAGCTTAAACTAGGCTGCAAAAATGTTCATAAAAATATATATACTCCGTAAAATCATTACCAAACACTAAAGTCATCCTCTGAATGTGCGGTGTGCGGTTTTTCGTTGGGTTGGTGGTTTTGATTTTTTGTGTTTTTTGACTCTCTGTCATCGGACTTCAACAATCTGTGATGTTTAAATCAAATTTCAATTTTTAAAAATAGACGTTTTACAGATGGCACAGAAAAGATTTGGAGGGAGTTCCCCCCCGGCTATGCGCCAGATCATTATGCTATAATTACTTTTATGCCAAAAAACAGCAAAAAAGCTGCACATGCCGCTACCTGTCGAACAGCTCGCCTTCCTGCAGTCCAAGTGTCGTTACCTCGGCGGAGGGAACGGAAATGCCCTTACAGGATTTGATAGGGTAAACATAGAGTTTACTGACATGACCTACAAAAATCCATTGTCGGAGTTGCCACCATTTAACAGCGCGATAGGCAGCGTAACAGCCTAGGCCTAAAACGCCCACGCCTAGGGCTACTGCTACGCCCTTAGAATAGGCGGAGTCCTGTTGCATTCCCCCACTGCTAGAGACAAATGTCAAAACTAATATCTAAAACAGCAAAACACCGCAATCCTATTTTGTTTCGGATTAAAATGGACGATTTAAGAGGATCGAGCTACCTGCCGATAGATTAACGTTTTAAGAACAGCAAATTGTTAGCATTTCAGTGCAGGATTAATTTAGCCGACAAGTGCATATATACAAATATATAACAAAAGCAGAAGGAAAGAGTTTTATTTTAATTGCCCCCCGTATCTACTGGCTTTTTCCTACAGGGGGGGGGGTGGGGTGGGGGGTGGGGTGGGGGGGTGGGATGGGGGGGTCCCCCCAGAAATTCGTTCCCCCCCCCAGACTTGGGTCGCCCCCCCCCAGAATCGCCCCCCTAGGATTCGGGCCTTCCCCCCAGAACTCTAAAATTCCCGGAAAAATAGGGTTTTCAAGGTAACTTTTGAAAAATTTTTCCGGCTTCGCCGGATTTTTACCCATTTTTAGCTATTTTAAGCTTAAATTTAAGTTAAAAATAGTTGATTTTTTAGCTCAGCAGCTAAAAATTGCTATTTTTAGGCATTTTTTGAAAAAATTTTTTCTTCCCCCCAGAAATCCGAGCCCCCCCCCCAGACCTTGGGGGGGACCCTCCAGACTTTCCCCCCCCCCCCAGAAATTTTTGCCTAGGAAAAAGCCAGTATCTATACTTCAAAACCATGGACTAAATTCTTTATCAGAACTGTTCTACACCTACGCAGTAAAACCGCAGGAAACACAGACACGAAAAAATAATTATATATAAATTGAAACAAGTAGAAATTAGCTACATCAATATTATATGGTCAATTCCAGTTATGGCACTGTCCTTTTATGGCACTAATTTTCAGTTCTGTTATGGCACTCATGAGTTCTGTTCTGGCACTCTTGAGTTCTGTTATGGCACTCATGAGTTCTGTTTTGGCACTCTTGAGTTCTGTTATGGCATTCACGAGTTCTGTTATGGCACTCATGAGTTCAGTTATGGCACTGATAAATTCACTGATGCCAGCACAAGACAGTATATAATTCAAAAGATCCAAAATCCTTCAAAAGAAGGCCAAATTTGTTTTGGCCCAAAATCAACTATAGGAGCAATATTGTAACT
>JASAND010011158.1:0-27200 GCA_030248195.1 Trissonchulus latispiculum
TTCTATTCATTCTGGTATCAAAACTTCGTGACAACCGGCGGCTTGGGTGACATTCTCGTGATTACGACTTTTGGCTCTACTTAGGCTACGGTTGGGGGTTTTGGGGTCACACCCACATATCTGGTTTGAATCTCCGTACGGTTTGTTATTTTTGTTTGGGTCTTCATAAATTTAATATTATGCTTGCCCAGGTGCATTTATTTGTTTAATTCGGTTTTGTAAAAGTATCTTGAATTTGAAATATTGTTTTTGTCTGGGATTCGTTGAACTTTGTATACTTTTGTTGAAAGTAAATCCGTGTGTAAATTTAGGGTTGTGCCGTTTAGTTTAAGTAGAGTAGCGATTAAGTAGGGTTAGAATCAGACTTATTACACACTCTACTCGAACCTTCAACCTTTATTGAATACAAATTATTTATTCAGAATTTCTAAATTCGACAAACTGGCGACCGTGACAGGACTTGTTACGAACGAAACATGAATTGAATATGACTAAATCGACCAAAAATGGCAATAACGACATGTATCAATTTCAAACTAAAAGAGACGACAGCTGTCATTATTACGGACGAAATATATGTTGAATATAGTTAAATTGACCAAAAATAGCAATAACGATATGTATTGATTTCAAACTAAAAGAGACGACAGCTGTCATTATTACGGACGAAATATAAGTTGAATATAGTTAAATTGACCAAAAATAGCAATAACGATATGTATTGATTTCAAACTAAAAGAGACGATACGAATAACTAAAAACTACATCCATTACTGGTCCTACGTACTATTGCCATACTTTTTTAATGTGGAAATTCCGAGAATGATGATTTTTAAGCAAGAAATGCATTAATTTGGTATAAAATCGACCATTTAAGGGATTCCTTTCATGCGATTCTTCCACACTCTTAACAAGGAGTGGCTTACGCGGACGAATCGAGGATATCCCATCTCAGACCGGTAAGGATCCAATACGGGGTCCCCGTGACCCTAGGTTCTATGATCCAAACCTCATTTGCATATTTACTATACTGAACCTAAACCTAAATTTGCTACGTAACCATGCATTCACGGACCTTCTGACATACATACCAGACTTGCCTCTTAAAACTACGTTACCAATTATTATTTTCCTGCATATTACATGAATCTTAGTATACTTTTGGTATTTCATGCATACCATGCGCACAGGCAATCGTTACACATTCGAACTGTCATTTTCTCGATCATTATCGTCAGTTACATCATATAACTCGTATCATTCACATATATCTTGGGCAAACTAATACTGAATTACGTAATCGTAGTTCCTAGCTAAACAATATACAACTTTTGAACTACTGAATAATCATTTTACTACACTTATGCATCATTTAGACTAGAACACACTCACGTCAACTTTGAACATAATCGTTCGCACAAACAACAGTTATTCCTGCTTACTATCTGAGTCTTGTTCACTCCGACGGTGCTCACAACCTTCGTCGAACAGAAGGAGTTTCCGCGAGTCACGGCACACATATAATCGTACAATTTCACAAAAAATGTCATTCTTACATTCACGCGCACACACACATGCAAACATACAGTTTCCTAGCTAATAACTGCCTAACTAATCCTAACTGTAAACATGATTACAAAAACCAATTCAGACAAAACCTAATTCTAGATACACTTACTATTCTAACTTCTTAGCTACTATTTTAAACATATATTAGTAATATTAACTGCTAATTTAAAGAAATTTCGTGACGATTTTGATGCGAGTTTTAGAATTCTAAAACTCGACTTTCAGCGCAGAACTTTGAGAAACTTTGTAATGTTTTGTGAAAACTTTGTGATGGTTGAGTTGAGTGGTGGCTTCAGGGTGTAATCAAGAGGTACTGTGGACTAGGATGTGGCAGGTGTACGTGACGGAACAGGCAGTAGGGTTAGGCGATTAGGAGTACGCCAAGGAAGGCCGCGGATACTGGCAGTAGGGTCACCAGGACACTTGTCACAAAAAATCCCCCCGAGAGTCAGGTCGAAATGTCCACACTATATCACTTTCCTTGCTAAGGACAACGTTTATATATACTGTCAATGCTTTCGAAGTTCCACGTAATGCAGTTTCTTAGTTTACTAAAATGCTATTTAGATGTTTCTATTTGCTTAAGGTGGTGATTCCTTTTGGGCACATATTGTTAGTTGGCGGCGTAAATCAAGATGAAATTTGACGAAACTTTCCGAAATAAGTTCTTTTAGCGTTCTAACACCCTCCGTGCAATCCCGATTCAAAAATTCGAAATTTTCTGTCTGGGCGGTTTTTCCCAATTTCTGAAAGTTTGGCGGCAGCTATACAGTTATGACTATATTCATTAGAAAGATCTCATGGAGCTTCACATTTTTGCTTTAGAAACTAACTTTCTAGCTTTTCTCTATCGTGAGATATAGCCGATTTTCTTGTTTTGGCGTCGAAAACTTGTCATTTTTGCAGAAATCAAATAATCCAATATTTCTTGAACTACGCAAGCCGTCAAATCAAACTAATGACGTCATCTGAAGGTCTCATAGAGACAAATTATCCGACGCATGATCGCCTTCCAACTGCTGTCCTTTTGGCTGCTATCATAAAAAATGTAGTTTTTGCAAAAACACGACAAATTTTTCCGAAGATTGTGGAGCATTCACCATGCAAGTTGGAGGGCTGCTACTTCACAGATGTGTTCTGCACAAATATACCCAGGGACGATTTTTTTAGTTGCCCCGATTGCTGCTTTCTAGCTAAAGTAATCGCTTGACAAATTTGGAAAAAGTAGACAAAATACAGGTTACGCACACATTTCAGCTTATTTCTCTATAACAAAGAGCGATTTCACAAAAAATAAAAAAAATCGTCCCCAGCTATTTGATGGAGGTATCGAATGATATAGCCGATGTCTCGCGAAAAAATTTACTTTAGTCTGCAAAAAATTTGGAAAATTATACTTCTTCTAAAATGTGTTAAAAATATTTTTAAAAAGCAACATTAGTTTCATGGTATGTATTAAAAAGAGAAAATATCAAGCTACATTTTGATATAAAAATGGCTTCTTAACTTCAAATAATGGATGAGTAATAATGGTGTAAACTTTATGTGACCAAAGGGAATCACCACCTTAAATGGAATAAATCGGCGGAGACAATTATAAATTTTTTGCTTGAAAAAAGCTATGATAAGGTAAAGTTACCCCTGAAGAGAAAGAACTCCAATCTAACAGTAGGAACTTTTTCTAAAACAGATGTCGGGAGACAGTTCTATGTCTTGTAAGCAAATTTCTTAACCCTTCTGGAAAACTTTTGACTCCCACTCTCTTCTGACGCCATCGAAATCGAAGAACGGAATTCTTCTATGTTGCTCTCGAGAAGTCGTCCTACATATGAGCAAACCATTTGCAGTCACAACATGCGATTGCAACAAGATAGTCAAATTATTGTCTTGTCATGACGTGAAACCCAATTAATTTGCACTTTTCAACTTCGTCGTCCTATTCAAATAATAGCATTCAGTCATATCTGAGAGGAAATTGCATGGTCTCATCATAAATATATATACTACATAGCAATGCTGCAATATATATATATAATAACTTATCAATACTTTAGACTTTAGAAATCTAGAGGATGACATGAAATGGTAGTAATTTTACAATTTGAACTTTTGGAAAATTTAGGCATCACTGTGCACTCAACAGAGCATTACATAGCAATTTATTTTCATACAAAGAGCTAAGCAATACTAGGGCATAATGCACTAAAACTATTGTACTAAAGCGTTGCAGTGGTACAAATTTTAACAAGTTCATGAAAATCTTCCAGCCAATTTTTATGCAAAAGTATAATTGGAGTTGTTATTACAAAAGCTGTTATCCGTCTGTACACATCCATACTTAAATTATCTTCAATTATATATAATTTTCCAAATCCAACTTGATTTGTTTCATAGCCTTAACAGAACATGGCTGACAAGTGTGCTGTTGTTCTTCATTTATATCCCTCTTGTCTTTATTAGATATTTCCGATTATCGATAACACTCTTAGAAATGTTCCTGTAGAAACTACAGGAATCACTTTTGTAGACGATAAATACAAAAGCTTTTGTAGAAAATGCAGGTTAAGTCTTGTAATTTCTACAGGACATCGTTGGTAGTTTTTACCGGACACACTTTGGTAGAATTGGTTACAAGTTAGACCAGATTTAATACAAGTGAAACCTGTAGTTTTCACTAGTTTACAGGTTTACTCTACTGGAAAGTACTCGATACGCTGATAACGCAAACTGAGTATATAATGGCGACAGTGATCGTAATTTTTGAAGACTGAAATTTTTGAATTTTTTCAAATTTTCAGTCTTTCAACACCCCGTGGGTGAATTTTTTGTAACGGCCGCTCCCTGCCGAAAATATTTTGGGAGCGGCCGCCCCCCTGCACCTGCCCCCCTTTTTGAAATAACAGGTCGCTCCAGTAAAATTTACAGGTTTTGTCTTGTAAAAACTACAGGTTTGGTATCTGATTTAGGATTGTCAAAAAAGTCGAACAAAACTACAGGTTTCTTTAGTATTTTCTACAGGAAATTCCTGTAGTTTTTACTATTCGAGAAGCCGGTAAAAAATACAAAATTTACTTTTGTGGAAAATACAGGAAGTTCCGCTAGTGGCTGACCGCACAGGAGCACTTTTGTAGAAAACTACAAGAATTCCTGTAGTTTCTACAGGAGTCTTTTTAAGAGTGAACTATGTTTGGCTGAGAGGAAAGGTGGAATGCTTTCTAGTGCCAATAGTTAACTTTATTGACATTTCGTGGAAATTTCAGAAAATTTAGTCTGAGCACCTACAAGGATTAGACTCGCTTGAACCGTCGACAGGTCACTTGACCGGTCCATATCCACAGCATATATGCATATACAAAAGTTTTAACTCTGTGGCTGTCTTTAACACAGAAGAGTTTTCCTGAAAGTATGATAAAAAATTGAAAAATGGACAAAATTTGCAGCTCGGAGGTCATGGAATATCCTGCCTTACATTAATTCTTTAACTGTGTTTTCTTCTTGCATGTTTGTACTTTAATTGGAAGTTTTGTACTGTCAGTTGTTGTGTGACTCATGTCTGATACTTGGTTTAGGTGAATAGTTTATAGGTAGGTAGGTATGAGAGAGAGTAACGTTTGAGAGAGTTTAGAACACGGGAGGACTGCAATCGTACATACCACCTTACTGTCTCTAGCCAAGCTGACCTTAGACTAGGAATGTAATACTGGAAACACAAGTGCGAATTACAATACAAGTGTTTTACAAAAGTTTGCCGCCAACTTCCAGAATTTAGCTATGCAGGATCTTGCAACGCGACTGAGAGTATGTTAAGTAACGTTAGTAAAACGTAGAGGCACAGCTACGAGTGTGTAGAAGATAAATTGACCATTAATTCTTTAAAAAAATTGAAACTTGTAATTATATACTTGAAATTTATTGAAATTTCCAAGTATGTAAAGTGTGTGTTTATGTCAACGCATGATGCAGTAATGTTTTTAAATGTAATTAAAACTGACGAAAATTAAGGCAAATATCCTAATTTTTTGAAATCGTCTAGAACAAATCTGCTACATGACTTCACACACTTGCATGCAAGTTTCAAGTGAGTGTTGTATAGTTGAGTATTACAAAACACTTACCGTGTTTGTGTACAAATGGCCTTGCAATCTGCAACTTACTTGACTCGTGCACTTTCTGCAGTTGACTCTATGAAAGACTTGCGGATTGCAATTCCGTATTTGCAGCTTGCGATCTTCTACGACTGATCCCTGGCTTGGAAACATGCCTAATCTTCGATTAAACTTTGACCGAGCAAAGACACCACTTAATCGCAACAATGTTGTATACATAATGAAATAACTTTAATTTTCAGGAAAATGGGTACTCCTTCAAAGCATTTCGAAACTGATCGAGACGTTATGACGTTCTGGCTTACCAATCAGAATAAGCTGTCTGATGAAGATGTGCTGAAGCAAGAAATTAAGCTTAGATTCGAGCATCTGTGCCGAGAAGCAGCTTGTGGTAAACTGGTTCATTGGTGCAAACGACCCCAGTCAGCAATAGCCGTCGTGTTATTACTATACCACTTTCCCAGAATAATTTTCAAGGGCTTTCATCAGGCCTATGCAAACGATCACTTAGCTCGATGCTATTCAAAACGAGCTATTGAACATGGAGTCGATAAGTTACTAACACCGGAAGAAAAGGAAGTGCTGTATGGTCCTTTGCTTACTGTAAACAATAAGTTACGCCATGCAGCATTATGTGACAAAACTACAATCATTACTACAGCTTCTGACTAGTTACACCAAGAGATTATACTTAGATCGAATGACTGTCGATTGACTACCACTGATATCACTGACAAAAGCATTGCCTTTTTGCCTGCAAAATATCCGATAATGCTAAAAACCAGAGATGAAGACCGTCGTGCCTGCGGCCATATCTACTGTGAAATTAGACTGACAAAAGATAAAGCTTTATACAAATGTGCTGAGCAAACGCTCAATGTATTTTCACCTATTGTGTGGGTGTTTTGCCCACTTAGCTAACAGATTTCTATGTAGATTGCTGAAAGTTGGTTTGGGGATCAGTTAATTTTGGGCAATTTTGTCATGTCCGTTTTGGGGACGCCATTCCGTTTAATTTCTGGGAGTCTGTTTTTGTGAATAGATTATGGGCTTGTTGGCAAATTTTCTACAGTTGTTCATTTATCGTGAGTGTTTTGGAGCGTTATTGTTGCTTTTGCCTGGAAGAACTTAACAGTAAATTTTGTAGTGTACATTTTTGCTAAGTTACAGTCAGGGTCTCACTACCTTCCGATATCGCACACCACCGGTAATCACTTGCAGTGTAGGATGTTAACCTAATAGTCAAAGGAAGGCAACATCACTTTAATATTCTCGTAGATACAAAATTCACACTTCCTAAACAAAAGGTGGTCAGCTATTATAGCCGATTTTCTACATACCTGAAGCAGCTTGAATTCAAATGAAATGAGGAGTGCAACTTATTTTCAATTTTAAATAGAATTTTATTAAATTCACAGACTAAAAGCTTAAGGGGGGGGCTACGAACGGGTTGGCACGACATCTTCGGAGAGAGCTACTTTTTCGTCTATCGTTAGCCAACATATCAAAGTAAAAAGTTTAGGGTGGGCAACAATATATCTCATAAACACAGTTTTTGGTAGGACGCCAAAGTACAATTTTTAGTTCGAAAAATGGGTTATTTCAAAAAGTCTTCTTCCACTCTGGTGAATTAACGGCATGGCCGATTTTATCACTTTTTGCCACATATGTTTATTGTTACTACTAGTACTAAATATTAAAAGTTTTCCGGATTTCGAGCGTGCTTCTTCAGCAATAAAAGGTCAAAGATTGGAATTTGGCAAAAAGTTACCAGGTGACCCGTGCGCCGTTTTTGATCTAATAAAATTGGCAGCCCCTAGCCTACCTTTGCTTTTTACCTATTATTAGGCTCTAATTGGGGCAAACTGTGTGTACGTTTCGAGGGTTTTGGTTTTCTGCTTTGTGTGCTAGCAAACTTTTTGTTAAGAAACAGTCCTTATTTTAGGTCTGAAAAGCTCGCTTAGCGCAGTAAAAATAGGGTAAAAAGTTTTGTCTCCGATTTTGCCGAAAAGGTGGTTATAGCGGTTATTTGACCTGCTGAATCAGAATACGAAATCCGTTTTTGGATATGATGCTTCTTTCGTTCAGTATGCGCTTACAATTGTCTTAGAGCCTTTTGGAGATCGCTATCCATACTTCGAGAAATCAATCTAACATTTCTAAACATTGGAGCGAGGTTTAGTGACCTAGCTTTCGTCACATCTTGGTACACTCACTGGCATGTAATGCGCAAAGTTTCAGTCGATTCTGCCACAGTATTTTGGAGTAATTGACTCACAACTTCGAAATGGCACGAAATAACAGCGACAATATCGATAATGTAATCTAGCACTGCGAACGCAGGGATTAACGAATCACGTCATTTTTACACAAGCTAAGACAGATAAATACTTGGAGTATTAATTGGAGGAAAGTTGGGTTCATCTGGTAGACCACAGCTCATTAGACGTTAGTTAACCTCCATCCGTATAGACCTACAACACCCAATTTTTCGCACTTTGACTGTATAGCACACAAAAGAATACAATGGTCTAGAGATTATTTTTCACGATATCAAAGCACTATTGTCAGTACTATTTCTGGAAAATTTGGATACCGCACCTTGCGCATAGCGATGAGAACGAGGCGAAGTTTGTGTACGTATCATGTCGAGATTTGGACCGACAACACCAATTTCTGATGGCTTCACAGGACGCTACGCTGCATGGAATTCTTTCAAACTTTTAACTATTTTACACTAAACCTAATACTATTATTACATGGCAAAAGACTAGCTAGCTTTTCCAACATCTACCTTTTAGTGAAATTCGTACCCCCCCCCCTTAATTCACTGAATCAAAAAAGCATAGCAGGTAACAGATTAGAAAGCGGCACAATTTCATAACGGCTGGTGCTGTATGTCCTGGACGCTTACTTCTGACCGTCCACAAATCAATCTCCAGCATCCAGTATACGTTTCTGTATGCCCATGTTCATTCGCACAGTACTGTACGAATTAAATTTGATTTTCAGCATTTATGCATAGCATAGCGTAGCGATCAAACGTACATATTTGATAAATTCAAGTTTGCAGGGGTTCAGTCGTTAACGTGCAGTGACTACCCAGGGTCCGATGTTGTCAAGTATCTCATCCCTTGTTGAAAACTTTGATCCAGTGATATCAAAATGTGGTTGAATAATAATCCTGGTTGAACAGGGTTAGGCTTAAACAATGGGTTCAGTCAGATGCGAATTAACACTGGTTGCGATAATTCAATTCAAAATGTTTGATAATGATAACACTGTGTCAAGTACCAGAGTTTAGCTTAGCCAACCCCAAAACTTTGGGATTGAATCCAAAACTGAGCTCTACCCTGGTTGAACTGAAACCAGTATTGATAATATTGGCACAGGAGCTGGTAACAAAGAGACGAAGGACGAACCAAAGCAATCTCTTCTACTATATATTCCACTCTGGTTCAGGTTAAATCAGCTGAGCACGCTAGAAACAGCATAGGCGTGCAAAATATTGGGCTAGGCTTCGTTACCTGGTTGCATCTAGTGTTTGAGGCCGGCCGACGACTTTTGCTTGCCGGCCGGCTATCGGCCGACGGGCTGGGATACAAATCACCAATCGGAAATTTACAAAATAGAGCAACTAAGCTTAAAATGGACTCCAAATCTAGTTTTGCTAATTTTTTATGTTATACTGTCCTATTTTTCTAAGATTACATCCGAAAATAAATACCTTTGCAGTTATAATAACTGCACTGCAAAGTGCAAACTGCTCTAGGCCGGTAGCAGGCCGGCCGATGGGTTCGGCCCGGCCGGCCAGCGATCGTCCGGCCGGTGAATCCCTAGCCGGCCTCAAACACTACGTAGTAGTGTATGCCATCTTGTACTACCGGCCGGCCTACGGGCTCACCGGCTTCCGGCCGGTCGGCCGATGGGTTCGGCCACGCCGGCCGGCCTCAAACACTAGTTGCATTTCTGCCACTAACTTAGATACACCTATGACCTATCTGCACAACCCGACACAATGTTTTAATTACAATTTAGTAGTATCAAGAGTACATAATAGATAAGAGTATGACAACAGGCAGGCTCTCTGTTATCAGAGCAAAAACTATGCTATGCGCGCTATCGGCTAACCCCCCCCACAAATTGACCCCCTCTCACACCGCCCCTATATGGGTAGGGTAAACTCGCTTAGTATGGACACTAAACACTTAGGCTATCTTCAACACATAAAGTTACTAGCTTAGTACGGACACTTAGTAAGTGATGTATGGACACTACTAGCTTAGTATGGACACCTAATTTCCTAAGCATAAACAGTATTGTTTACTTTTCAAAAACGATTCTTTATTGTTGAATACGCAGTTTAAAACAATTATTTCAACATTTGTAACAAATTCAAACAGCAAGTTAAGGTCATATAGGCAGACTAGTTGGCTACAAATTACAATGATAAAACTGAAAACTCAAAACATGACAAGGAATTCACAGTTACAATTGCAGAATGCTGATAAACATTTTACATTTTAAACAAATTCTACAGCAAGACTAATAGCTGCGACCAATAACATAAAAAGTGAGGTAATGAAACTACAACAAAATTGCAGCAATACAGAATACAGAATTCAAGGAACATATCCGAACGAAATCGAATAGTTACACAGTAAGCACACTCAACACCTTAGGAACACAGCTTTTACAAAAGAAAACTCCCCTGGTACTCTTGCCTCCACAGTCCTCATGCTCCCATTCCTGACACTCCATGCAACACAGCCATTCTTTGCCTGTGCTGTCCTGACTGTAGTCGATGTTGCAAACTCTGCACAACCATTTCTTCCCACGTTGTCGTTTGAAGGGTGACTTTTTGGGGGATTTCGAAGGAGATTTTCGCTTTCCTTTTCGCTGAGCGCTGACCGAAGCGGTGGACGTTCCTGGCTGGCAGTTTGCAGGATTTAAATGACATTTCGGTTTCTTCATTCGGCTGAGTGCCTTGGCTGCATCTTCGCGATTAGCGTTTAAGGGAGGAACAAGACTTGAAAACGGAACTTTTGGAGAAGACTCAACAGCGCGTGGGACGCCTGCTCCTGGTGGAACCAAATAAACGGAAGGGGAAATAACGGGTTCAAGCTCCACGGATAAATCGAGATTGCTCATTTGGCGAAATTCAAGTGGACCGTCACTGATAATCTGCTGCTGATCTGGAACAAAAGCTAACGATCTTCGAGCTGGCGTTGACTGGAAAACTGGAGGAAAATGACGGAGAGAATCATTGGCCGTGACTGGAGTTGGATGATTAAAATCATCAACAAAATAGTTTCCCGAAGACGGTACAGAAAATGTTCCTTCATCAATGACGACATTCGACAGAACAGCAGGTTGCAGATCAGATTCAGCCGGTTGCAGAACAGGTTCAGCCGACTGCAGAGCAGCAGGGTGCAGATCAGGTTCGACCGGTTGCGGACTTTGGTGAAAACGCTGCTGGTTCAGTTCCGCAACATTTGCGAAGATCTCGGAGCCAGGGCCATCTGCGTCAACGGAAGAAATAACATCATCGACTTCCGCTGTGCTGACTTCCTCTGAAACTGAGGAAGCAGTGCTGCTGAGGTTATCCCTCAGTAGTGCATCGGAAAGAGAAAACGCTTTTTCTGGAATTGCATCCACGTTGAGAGGGCAAATGCCACTTTTGCGAAAACCAGAAATAGCATTTTCAGGTTTAAAGCCGTATCGATATGCGCCCGAAAACAGCTGCCCAAAATCAGGCCATCCAATGATAGCTCCAGGATTCGAGTTCATGAAACCTCGACAGCGCTCTCGCCAGGACTTCTTGAAGGGACCAAACACTGCGACATCCAAAGGCTGCAGGTAGTTAGTGGAATGAGAAGGCAATCCAATTAACTCGATCTTGTTATCAGTGGCCAGCTTCACCAAATCAGCCGAGCAGTGGCTGCCATGGCAGTCCATGATCAGCGCTACCCTCTCGTGCTCCTTAAGTGGGGGCAAATGTTCGAGAAAATGCCGAAACCACCGCAGAAACAAGTTGGTATCGACCCATCCTGATTTCGAATAGGTTACTAAGGTTCCCGGAGGAAGATCACTGATCCTGTTTTCTTTAGGGGGAGCGTTGGCTTTGACGATAATCATTGGAGGAATGTAGAGCCCACTGGCATTACAGCAACCAATTACTGTAGTGTTTGAACCTCTTTCTGCCGTCGTAATAGCCTGCACCAGCTTGCTGCCTTTCTTAGCTAGCACGCGACCGCGGTCAGGTGTTGTTTGAATTCCAGTTTCATCGACATTGAAGATACGATCCGGACAATTCTTCACTCCGATAGAGGTTAATGTCCCGTCGAGCTGAATAAAGAAATCGTGGATTCGACCTCTTTCCATCCCAAGGGCTCGATTTCTGGACAAGTTTTCGGGAGTACGCAGGCTAATTTCAGGATGACGTTTCCGAAAACAGCCCCACCACGTCCAACTGGCGCGCTTCTCGCGTGGGCTAAACCCATGTCTGATTCCATTGGACTGGCAGTAGCTGTATGCTAGCTCTCTGGCTTTGTCCACCGTAACTGGGAAGCCATGTTCTTGGAGATAGATGATAAGGCTGCAGAATTCAAGCTCTTGTTCATCTTTAAGAAGTTGCTTATTTTTGCCTCCAAGGAATTGACAGTTTGGAGTAGTGCCCAGGAAGCGGCGACGAAGGGACACTCTGGGCACGCCATGAGCTTGGGCAATTCCCTTCAATTTGATTTGGTTGCTTCCTGAAATAATGCACAATATTAAAGGAGCCTGGTGCAACAAATAACATCAAGTCTGGCCTTGCTTCTGGATCCGGCACTGGTAGCACGATCCGGAGCAGCGGATGGTTGGATACACCAAGAGTCTATAATACCAAGAGTGAGAAGCTTGGCCATTCCTAATGGCAATGTCCTGCGAGATGCTCGGCACATTAAGGCCGAAATCTCGGGGGGGGGGGGAGATTTCGGCCTTAATGTGCCGAGCATCTCGCAGGCCATTTCCATTAGTAAGGGCCAAGCTTCTCACTCTTGGTATTATAGACTCATGGATACACAAAAGAAGATTATCTAGGTATGCGTCCTACACTGCCGAATGGATCGAAAGGGATTTTAACCCACAGTTTCTAACGGAACAGAACGTACCAGGCAGACTCAACTAGCTGTAGTTCAGCAAATCTGACTCTTGAACTACACAGAATATTCCTCCAAAACTGCAGCACCGCAGCGTATCAACAAATAACTTTACACTGCTTGCATATCTTTCTTCAAACATTCAACCAATTTGGAACAAATTTACTACTTTGTGTGACGAAAGTCTGACTTGCTTTTTCAGCATCGAAATAAGAGTTCAAGCCCCAGAACCCTGAGTCATGAAAAACTCTCCGTACTTAATGCTTCAGCAGGATCACTGATATTAGCCAAAGACATTGCACTTCTTGCTTCATGTAAGGCCGCTTCCATCATTCTTTCAGTCCATTGATGGCGTCTCAACTTGGGCCGCGATGAAGGAGCAGGCGGCGCAGATTCAGCCTAAAAACCAAATCGGATTACGTAAATACCGCCTTAAAGTTCAACGAACTTGTTGTAAAATAATCTGCATCGAATGAACATATATACGAGATCAAACAGGCAGAAAAATTAAGAGTCAATCGCTCACAGATACGGAAGAGGTTGGAAATATGACGTGTCCACGACCCGCTTCTAAACTTTGGTCGCACAGTAAACACAAAAGCCTAAACTTCTAATCACTAAAGTATGGAAAAGTCAAATCCTTCTACGTCAATATAATTTGAAATTTCTAACATTTGTATTTCTTACTTGTGGACGTGACTGAGTGGCTGTGGTCTGACTAGATTTTCCATGCTTGCCTTTTTTCTTTGGCAATTCCGGTCGTTTGGCACGTGGCAAATTGGTTCTGGTGTGAGGAAGAGGAATTGGAGCTACCGACTGAGCTGGGGCGCAGCGACGGCGTACATGAGATTTTATTCTGGCCATCTACAAAATAAAAATACATAGTTATAAATAAAAAATGGTAAACATCTAAGTTACGGACAACAGGACAGGGTTCTCACTAACAGATTTGCTGCAGTTAGCCCACTTTCAAACGCCCCCTCCACAAAATCTGAGCTCCCGCCCCGCCGTGTTCGATACCCCCCCCTACCATTAAGCTCAGAGCGCCGATCCCTCCCCACAAATTGCATATAAACCGTAGGAAAATTCAAAATTTTGCCAAAATGTTTTAGCAATTTTTCAAGATTTTGAAAAAATATCTAGAAATTAGCTATAAGCAGCAACTAGTGTTTTAAAGCAGCTTTTGTAAGGTAATATAATGTTGCAGACTACAATCAGAGCTAATTTTGGCACACTTTAGCACAATGTTGTCGATTTTTAACCGTTTATTAGCATAAAAAACAGAAAAGTTCAAGTGCATATAGTGGATTGTGCATCGAAAAAAATTGAAAATTTGGATAGGGTAAGGTACGGACCCTCCAAATATTCTGAGTTTTGACCACATTCCTAATTTGAACCCCAAACCCCCACCCCGACAGAAGGTACAGCATGTTTATAATGAATAGCAGTCTTCCAGTTTACTGTTAAAATATAGGTGTCCATACAATGCGAGTCTGTCCATACAAGACTCATGGGGTGTCCATACATGACACAAAACTTTTTTAAGCATCAAAATTAAATTTTAATTGAAAACATCAGTGAAACCGAAGAGAATGTTTTAATTTTTATACCAAAAGATAAAGCAGATTTCAACGATGATTATGATATAAAAACTTCTCGAAAAGAACTTACCTTAGACTAAGAAAATTGACATCAAAGTTTTGGCAGGATATTTGACGAAAAGTCGCCTCAGCTAGCAAACAGCACAAAACTGGCCGCCACAAGTGCAGTTCTAGACGTTTACTTCTGAAATTTTGCCATCCAATAGAAGAAGATGAGCTCTTTCTATTGGTGCAAAAAAGATTTTAAACAACCAATCACTGACTTAGTTATTTGCAATAGCATGAAAAGGTGTCCATACAAAGCTAGTGTCCATACTATGCGAGTTTACCCTACAGGGTCCAAACGGGGGTCGCTCACTGCTTTGCATAATTACACGTTATAATAAACCGAGGCCTAATTTGGGAACAGGGTGCAAGCGTGTATGTTTAACTTATGCATGTAGAAAACATACTAAGCGAGTGAGCGACCCCCGTTTGGAACTATGTACCCATATAGGGGCGGTGTGAGAGGGGGTCAATTTGTGGGGGGGGGTTAGCCGATAGCGCGCATAGCATAGTTTTTGCTCTGATAACAGAGAGCCTGCCTGTTGTCATACTCTTATCTATTATGTACTCTTGGTAGTATCAAGACTTTAAGAGGACATAATAACTAAGAGTGTCGCACAAACAGAGCGTGCAAATTTGAAGTAATGGGTCTAATTTGAGTGAGGGGCAGCCGTTATCGTGCAAATCAAGTCACATAATAACAAAGAGTCTGGCGCTTGTTACACTCTTAGTTGTTATGTACTGTTGGTAGTACATATGTACAACGAAGCAAAGGCACCAAAATAAAATAAATCAAAATATAAATATATATCAAAATATCAGCTGCTCAATTTCACTGTCCAGGGCAACAAAAAGTCTTCTTGTGGTAAAATCAACACTATAAACTGGCGTATTTTTGTTTCCAACGTAATAATGCTAAAATAAACAGAAACTAAATTCTATAAACATGTAACGCGTTCTTGGTAACACCTGAAAATGAACTAAGAGACCACAACTATACAATAGCATAAGATGCAAATTATGGTACGTATGGTGCATTAACAAGAATAAAAATGCTCCGATGGAGCATGAAAAATGCAATATGGGTGACATTAGGTTGTAAATGGATAGAATCAAGGCCGCACCCAGGGGGAGGTTCAAGCGGTCTATACCCCCCCTTTTGGGATGACAAAATGAAAATTTTTTGCTATTTTTATGGCAAAAACTACTATTTTTAAAAAATTTTCGCGCCATCGGCGCGTTAATTTAGTTTTTTCAAGAAATAAACGTCCAATGTACTGTTTTTGGGCAAAAATGCAAAATTCTTCAACTTCTGGGGGCTCCGCCCCCCAGACCCCCCGTTACGTTTAACCTTGGACCCCCCCCCCTTTTCAAAATCCTAGGTGCGGGCCTGAATAGGGGACTAGGTTTTAAAAGCGTTAATATGGGAGGGGCAGGTTGTAAGTGCCAGGAGGACTAGGTTAAAAGCGCACTAATATGGACAGCTGTCGGCAGTTCTTCAGAAAATTTCACGATTTGTCAGCTACAGTCAGCGATATTTGTCAGTTATAGACCATGCTGTACGTACTTCAGCAGCAGTCTAATGCAGCGCAACCAGATGCAAACTTTACTATCAACGAAGGAAACTTATACGGCATGATTTGTAATGCTCTGTATGCAAAATTTCAGACGATTGCAACTTATCTGTAGCTAGTTACAGGCCGTGCTGTACTTAGCTAGTTACAGGCCGTGCTGTACTTCTGTGGTCGCTGCACAACAGTGCAGCACGATAGCAGCACCGCACAGAGCTGCGACTATGCTCATCGTATTCAGCGACCCCGATAACCCTTATATGCGTCCCACTATATGGCCCAAAACAGCATATTTATGCCTATTTTTGACTATTTTCTCTGGAGTTGGGACTTAGAAATTTTCCGAAAATGTCTATTTGGCCGGACCAACTTTGGGCCGGCCGCCTGAACGATCCCGGACAGATATCGAAAATCGCCCTCGTTTGGACATATAAACTCTTCGGTAGATCCATATGCAACAAGCCGCGTTTCTCTAGCGCCTTCCCTGAGTCCTGTAGCTTTGACAAAAATTGGGCATTTTTGGCCATTTTAGCGCCAAGTCCACTTTTGGCCGGCCGTACAGATGGACGACACCGTGCTGCGACTATATTCATCGTGTTCAGCGACCCCGATAACCCTTATATGCGTCCCACTACATGGCACAAAACAGCATATTTAGGCCTATTTTTGACTACTTTCTGTAGAGATAGACTTGGGAGTTGGGAGATTGGGAGTTGAGAAATTTTTTCAAAATGGCTATTTGGCCGGACCAACTTTGGGCCGGCCGCCTAAACGATCCCGACCACATACCGACAATCGCCCTAGCTATTCGATGGTAGGTACCCAACACAAAGTTTCTTATGCAACAATCTGCGTGTCTCTAGTTTGTTGCCTGAGCGCTGCAGCTCTGACACAAAATTGGCATTTTTTGGACAAAATAGCCGTGAGGCCGTCTCTGATCGACCGGGCAGGTGGCATACCGGACCGGGCAGCGAAAAACTATCAAAAAGGTACACTTTCGGGATATATACGTTCAGAAAAACTAAACTTCACCTGCTGAAAATGCCCAGATCGTTCTATCCTTAAATCAGAAAATTGCACTTTTCCGAGCGTGACTTACACGGAAAAAAACAAACGGACCTAACTTGCTCGGAAGCGAAAATTTTCGAAGTTGGAAACTTTGACCAAAACTTTTTTGCGACTTGTAGTACTCGTCGTGCTGAATCGGACGATACCAAATTTGTCTAGTTTCATTGAATGTTTAGCTGGCACGGTGCTCGAACGGGTAAGGGCCGCGCTGAGCCTTTTATACCCATATTATAGGGGAGCGCTCTTTCCACGTTTCCAAAAGTCCTCGAAGGTTCCATATCTTGAACTAAACAGATGCTTTTACATTAAAGAGTATATATATATATATATATATATATATATATATATATATATCTGCTCGCAGATTCGCTAACTAATCTGAGACTTATAGGAAAGGTAATTTTTAGCAATTTTACATATTAATTATAACTTTATTTAGTTTAGGCTTTTGCAAACTTAAAACATTAATTCCATTACTTTCTAGCATGACAAAAAATTGCTGCAGAAATCATTCCTACGGATTTATTTATTTATTTAATGAAAAGCGCAGGTTAACGCACCAGACATACCGGTCTCGATTTGTACTAATGTAAAAGAGTCTTACTCTGATTTTATAAGACAATAACTGCAACTGCAAATAGATCAGACGGCAGTTTATATCTGTTTCGCTGACAAAATCAGAAGAGTAGTTCAATATTTTCTACAATATTTACGATTGCACCTAATAGGACTAAGTTAACTCTGTGTTAGCTTAACTCCAAATTCGCTCAGTGTTAGTTATTCTTTAGTTGAGCTTCAGCTTAATGTTAAAGTTAGTTCGTTGCAATAGTCTAGGTTATGTCAGGGGCTTGATGACCATAGCTGGGGCCCCCAACTTAAATCCAAGTCTTAATGACTTTATTGCGCACCCGGCTGTGATGATTCCAATTTGAAGTGTAATACAGAGGTCAAATGGTGGTCAACTATAATACAGTTTAACGTGCGAATAGAGGGGGCCCTATCAGTGAACATATAAAGATTGCAAATTGTAATGTAAAAAAATTGACTTTTCAACTAAAGTGAAAATATAACTGTTAGAACACGATCACGAAAGCACTAGTTAATGCAAATAAAAATTTTTTCCTTGGATCTCTATTCAGTGCTCACAACCTTCGTCGAACAGAAGGAGTTTCCGCGAGTCACGGCACACATATAATCGTACAATTTCACAAAAAATGTCATTCTTACATTCACGCGCACACACACATGCAAACATACGGTTTCCTAGCTAACTGCCTAACTAATCCTAACTATAAACATGATTACAAGAACCAATTCAGACAAAACCTAATTCTAGATACACTTACTATTCTAACTTCTTAGCTACTATTTTAAACATATATTAGTAATATTAACTGCTAATTTAAAGAAATTTCGTGACGATTTTGATGCGAGTTTTAGAATTCTAAAACTCGACTTTCAGCGCAGAACTTTGAGAAACTTTGTAATGTTTTGTGAAAACTTTGTGATGGTTGAGTTGAGTGGTGGCTTCAGGGTGTAATCAAGAGGTACTGTGGACTAGGATGTGGCAGGTGTACGTGACGGAAGAGCCAGTAGGGTTAGACGGTTAGGGGTTCGCCAAGGAAGGCCGCGGATACTGGCAATAGGGTCAAGGACACTTGTCCCAAAAAATCCTCCCGAGAGTCAGGTCGAAATGCCCACACTATATCACTTTCCTTGCTAAGGGACAACGTTTATATATACTGTCAATGCTTTCGAAGTTCCACGTAATGCAGTTTCTTAGTTTACTAAAATGCTATTTAGATGTCGTCCTACATAAGAGCAAACCATTTGCAGTCACAATTTGCGATTGCAACAAGATAGTCAAATTATTGTCTCGTCATGACGTGAAACCCAATTAATTTGCACTTTTCAACTTCGTCGTCCTTACTCAAATAATAGCATTCAGTCATATCTGAGAGAAAATTGCATGGTCTCATCATAAATATATATACTACATAGCAATGCTGCATATATATATATATATATATATATATATATATATATATATATATATATATATATATATATATATATATATGTCACAGGTGTAGAAATTCATACGTAAAACAGCTAAATTATTTAATGTTTAATAATGAAAATTAATTCTTAGGTATCAAAATTATGGAAATTATAAGTAAAGTTAAACGTACGTACCTACCTAAACTCTTTATTCTTTGAAAATATTCTAAGTCCCACCTATAGTAGGACTTTCTCTCTTAAAGGTTCTTATGGTAGTCACTGAAGGCAGGCTAGAGTCAGCAGTTCTTACGTAAAGTTTGCAGTGTTTTCTTATTGGTCAGAAATTATAGGGAAGTGGCGTGATTTTGCTAGTTCTCAGAATTGTGCTGGTTGATGGATAATTTGCCCCCTTTTTCGTGTTTTTATGTTTCCTGTGCTGTTTCGAAACTTGTCAGTGATGTTACGTAATATGCTCCGTCAGAGAAGGGGATGAAAGGGACCGACCTAGTT
This sequence comes from Trissonchulus latispiculum, assembly GCA_030248195.1. Lineage (NCBI taxonomy): Eukaryota > Metazoa > Nematoda > Enoplea > Enoplida > Ironidae > Trissonchulus > Trissonchulus latispiculum. The sequence goes on from JASAND010011158.1 coordinate 19,614, forward strand.
TTTATGGTTTTTGATTGAATATGCCCTTAGTTTTTGGACAGAAAGACTGGAAAAGAGGAGATGGGTAGGCCAAAAGATGGGGAGACGGTAGCTGAAAGGGGCGGAGCTGATGCTTGTTTAAATACCCGTGCATTTTGTTATTGTGCGCCTTTCTTTGTGTACACCTGCCGGTGGCTAAAACTCTGCTTGAACTTGTATCTGTATCTGCCTGCTTTGCCTAGTAAAAGCTATCGCCTTCAGTGACTCTTAAGACAGACAACGATCCACATCACAGCCGTCACAGGTCATTGCCTCTGCACGCTTCCGGCAGAAACCGACGACCTCGGGCCTGTGACATATATATATATAGAGATCAAAGGAAAAAAATTTTATTTGCATTAACTAGTGCTTTCGTGTTCTAACAGTTATATTTTCACTTTAGTTGAAAAGTCAATTTTTTTACATTACAATTTGTAATCTTTATATGTTCACTGATAGGGCCCCCTCTATTCGCACGTTAAACTGTATTATAGTTGACCACCATTTGACCTCTCTGTTAGACTTCAAATTGGAATCGGCACAGCAGGGTGCGCAATAAAGTCATAAAGACTTGGATTTAATTTGGGGGCCCCAGCTATGGTTATCAAGCCATGTCAGGAATACTAAACTCTGAGCTTTAGCTCCGGGTTAAATTTAACCAATCAAAATTGGTTTCTTATTCATTGTGTCCAATCATCCTCAGTTAGTAATTAATCTCGAGGTTAACTTCGACCTAACGCCCGATTGCACCAAATCGGACTAACTTAGCTCGGCGCTAGCTTAACACGGAGTTTCCAATCTAGAAGTCAGAAATCGAATCGGAGAAACTATGCGATTACAGACAGTCATACAATGACGCCGACTCACGTGGTTTGGCCATATGCTGCGACTCCCACATGGCTCAATCGCTAAGTCATTAGCACTTGTCAACCCGCCGCCTCTTTGGCGCCGACCTCGTGGTGGAGTCCGCCGGACATGGCTGAGAACAATACTGCAGGACGTCCATCCTCTACGTACGCCATACGGAAGATTCTGGCACAGTGGAGGCAGATCTGTGTGGACATGGCCAACAATAGAGATCAGTGGAGAGAAACCATAAACTACTTGACTAATGGATGATGGTGGTACCGGCGAAGCACTGGACACAGTGATGCCGTTTAAAGTAAAGTAAGTAAGTAACACGGAGTTAACTCGGTGTTAGCTATTCTACATACAGCTGAGCTGAAACTCAGAGTTAAAGTTAGGCCGTTGCATCAACTTGGTAGATCTTTTCAAGAATAACAAATCCAAGTTTCAGCTCAGGGTTATCTGTATCCAATCAGATTAGTTTCTTTAGTCAGTGTATCCAATCATCATATGTCAATGTTAGCTAACGATTAATTTAACCTAACTCCGAGCTGAGTCTTAACTCTGAGCTCAAGGCCATCATTGAAGAAGTGGATCGAATCTCGTGAGGATGCAAAATTTTTCTCAAAAAGGTCCATTACGAAACTTCCTGAAAAACGATGGCTGAAATGTTAAAAATTGAGTTAGTTCTCAGGTAATGCTGATAGCAGTCAGGATTAAGTTTGTGCTGTTGAGGACTAAGTTAGTTCGGAGTTAACCTCGAGGTTAACAACCTGACTTAATGCAACGGATTAACTGAGCATAATCAGGTTAACGCCGAGTTAACCTTGAGGTTAGCTTAACACCGACCAGCCTTCATTGGTGCAATCCGGTGTCAGTGTGATAAACAGTACAATTCATTCTTCAAGAGCCTTAATGCAATAACCTGAACAAAAGAACTTTTTCGTTTATCGGCTGCCCATACTAATCCAAATCGGGAAGTTCCAATCAGCAGACTATTGCAGTGATCTGTCGCAAGAGAATAGATACCGTTGTCGTACGGTTCTTCCCAGGACATCACTCTGAAATGGAAAAATCACCCAAAACTTGAAGCTATACTGAGTTAAGCTTAGTTTTAATTTTCATACAATCCAGTTACAAAAGTTGTGAAGGTATTGCGTCTTACATTGTACAAGCAGCAATCAAGTCTAAATCTCAACACACTGTAAGTGTTTTGTATTCAAACCAAATGATTATCATTATGTATCATATCATTATCATTATATCATATCAATCATCATCTATATCATTATGTATACTTTTCATTATGTATACTAGTCATTATATTATATACACCGCTATGTATTCCCTCCATTGGATTAAACAAAGTACCAAGTACCAAGCAAATCTAAAGTTAGCTACAAACGGTACCTCCTGAAAATGGAAGTATTTTAAACATTATAAACACATACTTTGTACAGGTGCGAATATCCCACATTCTAACAAAGGTATCGTAGCCTCCAGTGATCAGGGTACTGAGTCCGTTCTCGTATACCATATGGAGGACGCCAGCGCCCACTCTAACACTACCATAAAGTTGTCTAATCAGTTGACCCGTTTGAATATCAATCACTGAGACTGGATACGGTGTTTTGCAGGCGGCCGTACCGATAAAAGCGAGTCTAAAACTAAATATATAATATATAAGCAAGAGTACATAGTATAAGAGTGGGCCACTAGGCACACTCTATGGGCCTTTTCGCGAATGAGTTAAAAGAGTTAAATTTAACTCGCCGAGTTAGGCGGAGTTAAAAATTTTAACTCTACTCGCATTCATGAAAAGAGTTAAAATTAACTCTACCCTTTTCGCGAATCACTTGTGGAGTTAATAATGTATGGAGTTAAATTTAACTCTACTCTTTTCGCGAATGGATTAAATTTAACTCTGGCTACGTAACTCCATATTTCTGTCTGATAAAACGGCTCTGAATTTGGTTAGCTGGTTTAGCCAATCAGACAGCATTCAATGTTTAAAGTTACTGGCTATTTCGTTAGCTGTTATTTTGATTGGCTGTTAACTTCTACCGTGGGTGCAGTAACAATTTAGAGTTTAACCTAGCATGCCAATGGGTTTGCCTAAAAAGCGGAAGCGAAAACGGAAACGGAATCGGGGACTAAAAATGGAAATAACAGTGGAAACACCGTCTAAAAAGCGGAAACGGAAAGGAAAAGCGGGTCTAAAAGGCGGAAACGGAATTAGGGTCCAAAACGAGTAACAAGCTAAATCCTATATATTGAAATATTTAGTGAATTATGCAATAGTAATTGCATAAACAAATAAATAGTTATTAAGTAAAATCGTTACTGACATGAGAAAACTGGCAGAGTGAAACGCTTCCTGCACTTTTAGGATCACAAATAAATATATGCACATTTCAGACTGCTTTTCCGTTACAGCCAAACCAGCCTTACTTCTTCGACAGTTTTCAGGGTCTGTTTCGATTATTAATTCATTATCCCAGCACCCATTTCATGCGCAACCATTTCCCGGTAAAATCTTAAAATCGAACTCGATTCGAATAATCGCTCTGTGTATATAGTTCTGTTTTTCCAAAAGTAATTTTCACCAGTAAGCTGTAGTCGGACTTAGGTAAAAACTAAAAAGAATGTAAGTTTAGAAATGGTTGCCGTTAAAAAGGGGAATTTGGGATAATCTTTCCATAACGGATATATTCGATTTAAACTCGTTTATGGATTGATTTTGTATCCTGCAATGAAATTTTTTAAATGCGAAGAAATTAAAATTTTCCAATTCCATTTTGATTTCTGATATTTCTTTTGATTAGTTTTACATGTCTAATAAAATAATTTAACTTAATAAATTTATCCCTATCCATTGTCATCTATTAAATGTCCAAAAATTTGTTTAATTGTGGACAGGTTTCTCCAGATATATTTTTTCGCACTTTTTCGTGTCGTTTTCTTATTTTTTATTTTGATATATCTATATACTTTCAGTTATTATAGATTCATTTTATTCATTCATGAAATTTCCATTTCTTTTAATCAAAGCACTGCAAGTTTACTACACGCTTAACACGTTGTTGGCAGAATGCTAACGAATTAAGATTTTTCATTGGATGCCCGAACTGTACCACAGCGCCGTCTAGCGAGAGAAATGTCTGGAACACACTAAATGTTTCCGCTTCTGTTTAAGACCGTTTTCCCGTTTCCGCATTTTAGACTTATTTTGGATTCCGCCATTTAGACAAAATTCCGTTTCCACATTTTATACCGTGTTTTCGTTTTTACTTCCGCTTTCTAGACCACATTTTTGCTTTCATTTCCATTTCCGCTTCCGCTTTTTAGACAGACCCCATGCCAATGCCATTTTCAATGTCAAGTCAACGTTAAAGTTAAACTGAACTCGATACCGTTTCACGGAAATGCCAAACACTGTTCTGGACGAATGATCTACTTTATGTTTCGGAAGAACAACAATAAGCAGGAAAGTGTATAAGGTTGTTTATATAAATGCAGAACTGCAGGTTTTATCCTATAAAGCCTGCGAAAGCGGCTCATAACCATCTAAACGTCGCAACTTCAAAGTGTAAAGCTGATAAACACGAAGAAATTTGAGTCGTCATTCAATATTCAGTAAATTTAGGCTATATACAAGATCAGCAAGTCAAAATTTGACACAGTATTACATAATAAGTGCGCTAAAATACTTCCACAATAAAGTTTACCTGAATTCAGCAGCTTTTATGACCGTTACGTTAATCGGCTAAAATTAACTCTGCTTACGAATTCGTGAAAACAGCAGAGTAGAGTAGAGTTAAAATTAACTCTGCCTAATTCTTTTCGCGAATGGATAGAGTCAACTTTAACTGCGCATTTTAACTCCTCTTAACTCTGCTGGCAGAGTTAAGAGGAGTTAAAAACGCGCAGAGTTAAAATTAACTCTATCCATTCACGAAAAGGGTAGAGTTAGTTTTAACTCTACTCTACTCTATTTTACTCCACTCTACCCAATCGCGAAAAAGCCCTATGTTATCAGAGTAAAAACTATGCTCTGCTCGCTAACGGCTGACCGCCCCCCCCCCCCGCAAATTAGACCCATCACTTCAAAGAATATTGTACCGCTATGTTTGTGTTCTAAAGCGCAGGCATAAAATTCGTATTTTCTGTATTTTATGTATTTATATTGTATTTTCGAGCTTAAGCACATAAGCATAGAGCGAGAGAGCGTATCCCCGTTTCGACTAGGTACTGATTTGCACTAGGGCCACTAGGGGATTTGCGGGGGGGCCGTTAGCGAGCAGAGCATAGTTTTTGCTCTAGTAACATAGAGTGTGCCGTGGCACACTCTTATATTATGACTCTTGATATAAGTAAGAAAAAATGGCCAAACCAAACCAGAGCTTATAACAATTATATTCTCTGGTGCATTTTTAATCCACATCCGATCAGAGGACATCATTTCATAGTGAAAGATAATTGATAATTTCTAACCAGACATTTGATTATGGAATCATGTCCGTGGACTTTAATTCCAATTTCAACTAATTAGTTTGATGACTTCATTGATAGGGGAAAACTCGCGCTAAAAACTTTCAATTGGTAAGAGACGGCAGGCACTAGTTTTTAGTGTTCCTGCTAGTATAGGATACTTCAGTTTTCGCTACTCATTTACTATAGATTCAACGATTTGAAATACAAGTAATATAAATGCTCCTCCGGAGCATGAAAAAGTAATTGTAGTAGTTCAAGTTGGTGGAGATATCTGGAAGGCTGAAATTTTGCATACAAATGCCTATGGCATTTTTCAAGCTCCCTGTATCAGTAAGCCACTGCTGAAAAGGGAACCTTTAAAACGACACAAGGACAAGTAATAAAAATGCTCCTCCGGAGCATGAAAAAGTAATATGGGTGTTGGTGAGGTTCTAAAATCAAGAGAGGACTGGTCTTAAAAATGCTTAATATGGGGGCTAGGTTCAAAAAAAGAAGAGAACTAGGTTGTGGGCGAATTAATACGGGCACAGCTTCGCCGAGCAACCCATATCTGGGCACTAGGCTCATCGTGTTCAGCGACCCCGATTTACTGTATATGGGTACCACCCCAAGGCCGAAAAACGTAATTTTTACTGACTTTTAGGGCAGTTCTAGTGAAAGTTGGACTTAGAGGCTTAGAGGCTTAGAGACTTTTCCTCAAAATAGGTGAAAAAATGCAAAGTTTGGGCCCATGTCCTGAAAGCTACATAGCGAAATTAAAAAATCCCCCTCGTTACATTCCGCGCATAATCCGAATTATTCGAATAAAACAAACCAAAACGATCTAGCTGCTAGCCTGTGAAAAAAGTCGAACACAACGGAAGTGCCAAAATAGCGAAAGTCCGATTTTGGGGCCTTGGCACTGAGCCAATATTGGCAGTGTGCCAAAATGACCAAAAAGGTTGCATGGGAGGACCCTGCCTACCAACATACAATAGTAGTATTGGGCCAAAATGCCCATATCGTTCCAACACTGCGCTGACATATGCACTTCCGGAAAGCGTTATTAACCGAGAAAAAAAAAACAAACGCACGGTAACTCCCGCCTAGTGCAAAATTTCAAAGTTCGGAATTTTAACCAAAAGTATGGTGGTACTTGTAGTACTGCTCGAGTACTTTACGATGGTAACCATTTTACCCCTCCCGGGCCTCTAATTAGCTGGCACCAGGCCAACACTGTCTCCAAGGGGCCGAGCAGACGCCTTTATTCCCATATTATGTAGGGGCGCGTATTAATAAGGAACGCTCGCTACTGATTCTAAATATACTCTATGCATTGTGCCCCTATATAATTTGATTTTTGCCATCCGCATTATGTAGAATTTGCCCTCCGCAATAGCAAGGATGTAGAATACAGTGATTTGTGATATATACTTCCGTCAGGAATGCGCCAACACACGCTGATCATTAAAATATACGATAATAACACCATTTTAACCTGTCCTCAGCACAAACTGCCCAGATTCGATCTTCCACCGCTGTGCTGAATCTTTCTATCAGCTGCAAGCCGGATCCACTTGTCTCAAGACGGTGAACCTATAAAATCAATCAGCCTAATTTTACATTTATTAAATAAAGTAGAAAAATAAACAGCACGTTACGTTAACGGTCCAGCCATACAAATAGCTGTAAGCGTGCACATGCCCCGCAGGTCTAGTGCAAGATTGGCTTAAATGATCAGGGTTCACCGACAAATGATAGTTGGCTACGAATAATTTAGATTGTCAGACTCTACACTGCCCTCTCGATCCCGTTCAGACCCGGAATTCGGGTAACCTTCCAGAAGCCGACACCGAATAGTCAAAGTACACAAATGATGGGAATTTCCGCTTTTGCAATAACAAAGGTTGCTGCGAATCCAACGAAAATTTGCATTTTGATTCAACAATATCTGCTGTATATACGTACTTCCAGTTTTCAAACAATCCAGCTTCATAGACCCAGATGCCAACTTTTCCCACAATCGTTCATTCCAACAACTATACATTATGTATATACCTTGAAAGTGGAATCTCTTGAACCAGAAACGACTGTATCCCGTCCCACTATATCCACAGAATGGACATCGGATCGGTGCGATCGAGTCTGATAAGTAATTCCATCAGGTTCCAAAGACTGACACATGAGTACACGACCACTTCTGAGAAACGAAAAATGTTATTCAACTTAACATTCACCATCACAACACTA